>JALPQI010005895.1:0-56064 GCA_025490895.1 Thaumatotibia leucotreta | reverse complement strand
GACAAAGCAAATAGTTAATAATCCAGCAATAAAACTGTTGGTTAAATCAGAGTCAAATCGATTATGGCATGGGTTATGTAATTTTGCGTCGTTAACTAGTTAAAAATCAAAAACGTGCTGTAAAGAGAAATTTGAAATTAAGATATACATTAGTTGTGAATAAATCGTTACCGAATTTCATCTAATTCGTAAGTAATTCTCTGTTATTTACTTATGAGTGAACTTAAAGAACGGTAAAAAAACTTAAAGTGAATTGAATTTAAAAAAGGTATGAGCACTTTTAATTTTAGGCTACGTTATTACTTTTCAAATGAAATATGGAAGTATTATTTATTTCAAAATTTGTTTTGATCAATAATCAAAGAAGCTTAAAATCATATTATTGTAAGAAAGCGGGTCATTACCATCAACTTTGACAAGAGAGAAAAAATACTCTCTCGGCCGGAACAGAAAACACTGGAAAAACATTGTAATGCAAACAAACGATTGCACATCCCAGAGCTGAATTTGTAATAAAGCCATTAGGTTAAGGGTTGGGAAACCCGATGCCGATGGGAAATTTGCCATAACCGGTGTCGTCACCAGATTCGTCGCAGAATCTCTGACTTGCGTAAACTTGGGCTCTCGTTTTGGAACATACTAAGCTGTCGATGGGTTTTCGATTATACAGTATTTATTTAAAGTTTCCGCTCTAGTTTGTTATTAAAATTTATGCGCAGGTTAGCAAACAACTAGGTACATTACCCGGCGATAAAGTTTGCACATCGGTCTTTGGAAAGAGACAAAATAATATTGCATAAACGTCAGATATGTTAGATAGGGACAAAGCTCTCCCGAGTCTCCGAGTCTTTTTCCACAGACTGATGTGCATGTGCAAACTTTATTGCCGGGTACTCTATGTTCAATCCACTTTAAATAGTTCTTGTTGACAAATACTGTATTTTAGGAGGAATGCTCCAATGAGGACATTGAAACATTTTCCGGTTGTATTCTTGCTTAGGTATTAGGAACCTTATTCCAAGTCTAGTATTTATTTAAGTGTAAGCACTAGTATTTATTAATGTGATCATCATCTGATCCAACACTGAGGGGAACATGTCTGCCTTGTCCGGATTATTTATACCACGATATTCAAATTTACCGAATAAATAGCTAACTGCTAATGTCAAGCAATGTATTATACAGGGTGTTTGTTATGTCGTTAGCCAAATTTGGATATATCATTCGTGATCACCAGTACACAACATTTTTGAAAAAAAAGTGTCACTTTTTTTTTGTTTTTTTTTCCCGTTTTTTATCCGGCAAAAACATAATTTGTGGTCATTAGGCAAGTTTGTTTCAATCCGTGCGATTCGATGGCAGACAAAAGGGTAGCAGGTTTGAGTAGTCAAGTCTTAGCCAATCAGGAGTTCATCACAAGCACCGATCAGCCGACGTCACTCACCCCACCATCGGCACTAAACAATGAATAAAATGTCCTAACTACATGCACACACGATTGTTATTTGATTAAAACTGCCCAAGCGCATACCTACCTGTACCTGCTCGTTGTCATCAACAATTCAATTTGCTTAGAGAGTACATTAGAATCGATATCTGAGGTAAACCAGTACGCGTTTGTATGACGGAACATTTAGGCTACTCCGTTCTTGAGGTCAAATTATGCTGGCTCGGCTGATCGCAAGATGCCATGTGCCATTTGTACAGCACTCTGTAAACAAAGAAGGAGTGCGCTTGCGTGAACACGCTCGAGTCAAACTACCCTCAGATCGGCGCGCAACTCAAAATACCCTCATTATTAGTACTGTATGCGATAGACTGATAATGCTGTCTCGTGTTAAATTAAGCTCCACCTCCATTCCCCACCACGCGTAGGAAACTTGTTACGTATTGAATTAGTTACCTTATGCGGGTTAATTAAAGTTGCAAACTCAAACACCCTTTCCAATATGATTTGGCAGTTATGAGCGCATACTAGGTGGGGCAGTACGCAAAGTAAGCAAGTGATCATAGTGACCAAACATTCGTTAGATAATGGGATTTAAAAAAAAATCTATAACAAAAAGGATAATGAAAAATGGATTATTTTTGTTTTACCAAATATTTTTTTACGCCTTTACCCAACACATATTGTAATATGGCTAGTGATATAAAAAACACCCTGTATACACATGACATGCATGAATATAAGATGCAAGAAAGTCGGTGATGTTGTTGTTAAGGAGATTGCAGTTTTAATAATAATTTAATAAGACGAAACTGTCAAAGAGGGAATTTCGAATATTGATTGTTTTGATTTCATGTAAATCAATCTTGTGCCGAATCAAAAATTACTCTCATAGTATGGATAATTACAATTTAAGTCCCTTTATAGAGACTTACGTTGTATTACTAATTACAACTAAACCATAATCAGTGCTAGGTGGTACGAGTACTAATCCACATATTTAAAGGTAATACGGATAATTTCAAACAACTTTTGGTACGAAACCAAATAAGGACTGTCCATTAGGAGATCGGGATAGCCACAAGGCCAAATAAGTAAATCAGGGGCTAAGTGACAACAGTATCAACGAGACAATGGGGCCTATTCCCATCCTAACACAATTCGAACGGGTCCAAATACTCACTTGCGAAATATTTTCACACGACGCTTTGAATGGCCTATTCTAATGTCGCCAGACGTATCAGACCATTTGGTTATTGTAGGTTGGGAGTATCTCGATTGATAGATTAGAATGTGTAAAGAGGATTAAGTGTGAAAATATACCATTTCCCTTAAATAGAAATAGTCAAGTGGTGGGGCCGTGTGATGACGGCAGTAACAATACATTTGTTATCACCCCAACTCCTCCTGCGGGTGTCGTAAGAGTCGACTAAAAGATTGAAGTGTCACTGACCATTATTTGATAAAAGACTGATGATGGGCAGCAGCGTCATCATAGTGGACACATTACTGCGTTCGCCAATCCGCTTGCACAGCGTGGCGATTATGGGCATTTACCCCCTAATGCGTCTATACGCATAGTTAATAGGAGAGGCCTACGTCCAGCCGTGGACTATAATAGGTTGATGATGATGATAATGATGAGAAATAGTTTTTTTATCTGATTATATTTGTTTGTTTCAGGTTGTAATTTCTACCCTGTCGGCGAGTATCTGAAATTTGTCAGAATACCGGAGAACCTACAAGTAGGAGATGAAGTTCTTAAAGTGGAAGTTCATCCAAGGTTAGTTTTTATCATACATGATTTATTTATTTAACCTTTATTGCACAAAAGAAAAACTTGACGTACAAATGTCGGACTTAATGCAAAACACAGAGATTTCATCACCTGCAAATTATCCTTTAGTAAACTTATGTTAATCATCCATTTATTTAATTTGAAAATTCGGTTTTTCCCTTTGTAACGTAAGAGTGACAGTTGGTACTCAATTCTTCGGCACAGTTTACTATGATATTATATTCGTAGTACTTTGTCATTTCAGTACAATATTTGTAAGATATATATTATGTTTCGCATTTGTGATGACAGATATTTATTGGTCAAGGTATACAGTAATCCAAAACCCATTAGGCCTAAGTTAGACTGGACAACAAATCATTCACAAATATGCATGACCGCTTGCAAAACTGACATAATTCTAAAAATATGCCAATGGATGTCGAAATGTGCTTTTTGCCGCTTTCAATACAGGGTTCAGTTTGGTTTGTATTTATTTCAAGAATCCTTTGTCGTGAGAAAGGATCGAGATATTCGGATTATCATCTCCATACCAGGTCTTGCGTCTTAACTAGCCTAATCTCTACTTTATTACTATTGGTATACGTGTTCTCATGCTTTGGATTTAGGACTAGGATAATACGAGCCATTTTTCTTCTTAATTGACATGGATTTAGAATCGTATAAGTACTTATGTTTTGAATTACAATAGGAGTTGGTCGCTTATTGCATCAAATTTGAGAACAATGGATACTATGGCATCCGAGTTATGTGGTATTGTAAAAGTATGAAGATATAATTATGTGAGATGCCGACAAAGATGGAAAATAGTTTAACGACATGGGTTTATATACCTTTATATGTAAATCGTATTCACGTCTTTATTATTAGGATCCATATGAAGCCCTCTATTGCATAATTATGAAGCCAAATATGGCCACTTTGGTTTTGGACTCTATTGACTGCTGTTAGGGTTCAAATTTGAAATGCATTTTTGCCTGTCTTATGCATAATAGGGTTAGAAAAAATACCGTGATATTGGTACATACGTATTAAAACTATTGAACGTGTGAAAGCTTGCCACTTAGTATAAAGGCCAATTTCCGAATAAAATTTATCTGTGAGATAAATGTTGGCCGTCCTTTTCTATTATATGACTGTGGAAAAGAACAGTCATATTTTTTATGTGACGGATGAATTTATCCGGGGCTTGTGAAACAGACCATAAATATCGTCCTTCAAAAACCATTATTTTTGTACAAACCATTAATTACAGTACAGTCGTCATCAGATATATCGGAGCTGCGATGGCGTCAGAAAATATTTGAACATGTGCTGTAACGCCACGCCATAACAATAGACAGAGCCCTGGGTTCTTAGACAAAGTAGCCAATCGCTAGCGCTTGGTAGCGTACAGCTAAAGAAATATAGATACTAAAATGTTGAGAAGGTGTATTTTGAAGACACAAAAAATCAACAACTTGAAATACATATCGAACAACAAAAATAAGTGCAAAGCAACATGGGAGATCATATCTACAAGTAAATCAACGCTGGCTAATAATAATGAAATAGACTGATTAACTTCGAACAATACAGCTTATAAAGACCCACAAGATATTTACATTACCTTATCAAATTCCAATAATAAAAATATGTTAATAAACGTTACAAAAGATATGAAAAATTATCCTGAAAGAATATTTATGAATCCTGTTGACGCTGTCCGTTTAAGTAACAGCAAAGCATGCGGATACTATAATATCCAAACTGGCATTGTAAAAAAATGCGCTATTTGGTTTTGTCAGCCTCTAGCTCATATAATTAATCTGTCCTTTACACAATAAATGTAATAATATTAAATTCTTAGGACTATATATTGACGAGCATCTAAATTGGAAGGAGCATATAAACTATGTTTGCAGTAGATTAGATAGGTTTGTGTTTGCGCTAAGAAGGCTTAGAAACACCATTAACGTTGAAGCAGCTATCACTGCCTACCACGGATACGTATCATCAGTTATTGGATATGGTTTATTACTGTGGGGGAATTCAACAGATGTTGATAGAGCCTTTCTGTTACAAAAGAAATGTATCCGTGCTGTAAGCAACGCATGGGTGACGGAGAGTTGTCGCCCTCTTTTTAAAAAGTTAAACATTTTGCCATTGCCTTGCATGTACATACGCAAGGCTTGTTTACTAATTAAAGATCGACCAGAAATATTTCAAATGAGATCCGAAGTATAAGCGGCAAATCGAAGAGCGCAATATAAAAAGTAGATTTTAGAACACCAGCCTCAGTGCCGCTCCAACATTTATAAAAAAAATGCCTATAACATGTGTATAGTTCTATATAACAGCTTACCTAATCATATTAAATTAATGAAACCTACTGACTTTAAGCGAACTTTAAATAATTATTTATTAGAAAATTGTTTTATAGTGTAAAAAATTTCATGCCATATAATAATAAACAAAGACATTGTAATACCTAATTAATTAGAATTATAATTATGTACATGATGCCGTTGAGCAAAATATTATAAAAATTAAAATGCATACAGCGATGTTAAAGATTTACATTTGCATGTCGTGTGACAACGATAGGATACTGTACTATTTGACTACACAAACACCCTGTAACTAGAAATAATTATTCTTGCAAATAAACATTATTATTATTATTATTTGTATCTCCTTGAGTATTACGGGCTTACAAATCCCGGTTTTTTGATAGGCTTGCGCGAGGATATAGATCCAACAATTAGAGGCCCTTTGGAGAAAGCTGTGTTGTACAGTACACCTGCTGCAACCCATTCACGGGCACATCAATATATATCTGTAAATTGGTCCCAACAGGCGATTGAGAAGTAATGGAAAGGAAAAGACTAATGGAATGGGCTATGGTGATGGAGGATGGATGGATCAGAGATGGAAATATAGAAAAGAGGTCCGGACACCTGCCATAACAATGATTTCTCTTTGCTATCGAGGCAGGCGGTGACTCGCCGGGGCAACACCGGTGTAGGCGGCTCAGGTGTGTAGAGAGGTGTACACCGCTTTCTGATGAGCAGTGGCTCGATAGCCGCTGCACCAACTCGCGACTTACGCAAATTTACACTTTCACCCCTGGAGCGTATAGCTCTGACGACTCTTCTCTGGACGGCTAGTTAAGGCAAGCCATCAGAGCTGAGAGTCCTACGGGTCCCCTTGGGGTTCCACTCCGACCGACGAAGACACGCCGGAGGATTATTATTATTATCGTAGTTTTCCCTCTCTGTCACTCTTTCAAATTAGTGCGATAAAGACAGTTAGCTGCTTTTCGTTTACGACTGACGATTAAGCGTTAGCGATTGGCAACTTGTCTAAGCACCCAGGATGCTTAGCCAAATAGCCAATCGCTATCCGACTGTAGGAACATGTTATCTACCTAAACAATGTGTTTTAACAATTATCCCCTTTTTATGTAAACAACGTTTTTAAACATGCAAAGTCAACTCCTTTAATTAATTGGTTCTACGTAATGATATTGTTTAAATGTGAGCAATACGAGTAAGTTTACTGCACCTCTATAATAATGTGTATTAAAATAGCGACGAAAGTAATATCGTAAACACAATGTCTGTATTAGCTGTCGGTATAATGAAATTCCACCAGTTGCTAACCAGCTTGTTACGTCAGGGTTAAGTTACGATTGAGCCAGCACTTAAAAACTGAAGCGTTATTGAATACTTCAATAATACTAGTTATTTTGTAAGTAGACCAACGTGTTTTTAGGTACTGGGCGGGTGCGCATGTAAAAATACTAACTGGATCAGGTACTTAGATATTTTAATAGAAAAGTAGTCTCGGATGACTTTAAGTGTAAGGCCCTGGTTTTTCTGGCCGGCGACCGGCGCGTGTCCGCGCCCACGACGTTCGAATATTTTGTTCGCGAATTTTTGTGGGTGGTTTCTCTAAAACGTCGCCGGCAGCGGGTAACCGACGTGTCAGGCCAAGGGTTTTCTGGCCGGCGACCGGCGATCGAACGTCGTCGGCGGCGGACGCGCGTCAGTCGCCGGTCGCCGGCCAGAAAACCCACGGCCTTTGCCCTGGCCACGACATTGGTCTAAGGCGACCGCGGCAGCGGCGAGCGGGGCGGCGAAAACGGTCTAAGCGGTGAGCATGCCACGACAACGGTCTAAACGCCTAAGCGGTGAGCGAATGGGACGTAATCAAAGGACACAAAATATCATTATCAAAAGTGGCCCTTCAGTGTCTCGACATTATTATTTATAAATTATTTTGTAAGCAATCCTATTTAATATACAAAAATATTAAACTTACCGCTCTGATTCGGAAAATGTTCTTTTATTTCTTCCCATAACCGTTTTATTACATGCCGCAACTTGTGTTGCGAATGCTGTGCCATCCACAAGGCAGGCCTATTTAAAATTTTACTTATAAACGCCTCTGTGTCCAACATCACGGAGCGAATAAAACAAAATATTTTGATCTTTAAAATTCCGCCCGATACGTGCCGCCGCTAAGACCGTTCGCGCCGCTCGAAGTCGTGGCATGGCTCAAACCCCCAGTGCGTTTAATCTCGCCGCCCGCCGCGCCGCTGGTCGCCTTAGCCGGTCGCGCAAGTAAATTCGCGCGCGATTTAGCCCACAGCGAATTGTCGTGGCATGCTTCTTTAGCGGTCTTGATTTTGTTTAATTCGCTCGCCGCTGATCGCCTTAGCCAGTCGCCTTAGACCAATGTCGTGGCCAGGGCCCTGGTTTTTCTGGCCGGCGGCCGGCGACCGACGCGTGTCCACCGCTGACGACGTTCAAATGTTTTGTCCTCGCGGACATTCGCATGTTTGAGGGTGGAGAGGCGAGCGCCGGGCGGCACGTCTGGCAGGGCGTCGAGCATTCAAGGGATTTGATCGGTGTGCACTCAGACCATACGCATTCGTTTGCATTTGTTTAAAGCCGCGTTTCCGCTTAGTGTTCTGAGCGAGCATTCACTTGTTCGTGGGCTGACGAACGAACTTTTACTATGTGAAATCCTGTTTTCATCTGCCCAAGATCTAACGAATGCTCGCTCAGAACACTAATTGGAAACGCGGCTTAACGTACACGCCCAACGGCCCGCCGTACGCCACGTCGGACGCCGCGCTCGGGCGTCAACCTCAGGCCTACTACCGCGAAAATCGAAATTCGGAACTTTCGAGGATTTTTCTCTGTCACTCAAACAAAGGCGTCATTTCATTAGAGTGAGAGAGACAAATCCTCGAAATTTACAAATTTCGTTTTTCGCGGTAGGGCGGCAGGCCTAAGACTAATCCATTGTTATTCAGTAATACAAGTAATACTTATTAAACTGCGCTGTAAGGTGGAAGTACTAGTACCCGACGCTGTACCAATACTCGTCATCATAGCTTGAGTTGCCGTCGATAAGATAAAATCAACTATTAGGGCATTTAAACGATGATAAATGTATTATGTGTTTTTAATGCTTTTAATCCCAACTTTGAAATAATTATCTCATATTTAAATTAATTGCATAGTTTTAAGACAAACTAACGTTTATTAGGACCGAGTGTTAATATTTTCAATGTCAAAATATGTGAAATTCAAACTTGTACTGAAATGCCATCTATTGGGATTGCCAGAAAACCACCTGACACTTACTTGTATTGTAAAATGGGGTTGACTAAGAAAATATGCAATTTTGTGAAATTTCGATATTGTCATCCTATAAAATAAATACTATTATTTATCAAAACTTACAAACTCCTCTCCCAAAACACATGACAATACTTTATTTAGTTTATATATGACCAAAATATCATGATTCAAAAAAATATTTTCTGTTAACATATTACACACTGGTACTTCCACCTTATGTATCGTAAAATTACGAATGTATTAACTAAACCTAATATTTAGTAGGTACCTATTTTACAAATATAATAGCAATATTTCTGTCGAATAAATATGTTTGTACTCAATTTGGGCGTTACTAGCTGGTACTAACTGATGTTTAGTAATTTGCGGTTACAGACACCAACGAGCGTAACCACGCATATAACTTACATGTTTCTATTTTAACTAGTCTACATACATTCATAGATGCGTCACTTCAGGTATTTGAGATTGGTGGTTGATAATCAACTGTCTGTTTAGTCTTAGATAACAGTAGCCGTACCATGAGTTGGAAAGGAAAGGATACGTTAGGTTTTACCCCATACGTAATGCATTCTATCGCGCTACAGGGTTTTGATGGTCCCGTGTTTAATCGTTCGTTTGTCATTGTTGCCGTTACGTTTTATCAAGTACCTATGCAAGTGCGAAAGTGACGCGTAGCACGATAAACGATAAACGATAAACGCGTCACCATGATCAGCCACCTAGAATTACACGAATGCGTCGGAGAAATAGTTTCTACATATAGGTATATTTCGTTTACCATGAAGAGTGATGACTGTAGTCGTACCATGAATTTGCAAGTATCGGTAATGTTCGGTTTTACTCCATACGTGACGCAGGCCATCGCGCTCGCTCCAGTGTTATCACTGTACTGCGAGCGCGATAGAATACAATTACGTATAGAGTATAACCTGACGTGGCTTTTAGTTTGCAACTCATGGTACGGCTACTGTTTAAGTAGTTTTCTTAGGTAAGTAGTATTCTTAGTTTTCTTTCTCAGTTGCATATTTTGGGTTTGTAAGAAAGTAGGAATCATAATAATGTAACTCAACGCACGCATCTACGGCGGTTTTCATCTATACCTCACCCGAGACTCCAATCACCTACAATCCGCCATAAAACATCTAACATTATGCTTTTCCCATCCGTATGACTTCCTTATCACGTTGTTGCGTTGTTGAGTTATTTGTCAACAACATGTATTGCAGTGCCTACTGATACTTTGTATAATAATGTGTGTTTCTAACGGGGTACTGTGTTTCCGTATATTCTTACAAATGCTGTAATTATTATGAAAACGCTATCAATTCGTATGATATGATTATTCTTCTTTTCGGCGTAAACACTTACAATTTACAGTTAGTGCCAAAAAAGGCTACATTTGTAATTATAATTCTAAAGTGGCAAACAACAAAACGCCGAATGGCATTTTTTCTCAAAAGGGAATGTTATGTACCTAAGCATTTTGGATGTAACTCACTTAGAATATAACTAAAAATAATAGAAATATTTATTTTTGGACTTCGTACTATAATAATAGTGCATAAAGTAGTCTACGGAAAAAAAACATGTCCAAAGCTTGAGAAAATCAGGGCAAATTCACACCTTATTTTGTTTAAAGTACGGTGGTTTTTCCTTCTGTAATTTGAATTAACTAGACATGTTCTTTCCATGGACCCTTCGTATTATATATAACAAACAATTATAAACTGTAACGAAATAGGGACATCTTAGCAAATAAAATCTACCTTCCTCTACCAAGCACTGCTAGGTTACGATTACGTTCCGTTTGCCTAGGCTTTAGTTGATTGTCTAATTTTCAGTTACATAAAAATACTTAACTTTCGCGGGTTTTGTAGATAACTAAACATTGCAGTTATCAGTCTTCCATCGAGTTTGTGGTTTCTCCATTGTTGGAATAGGAAATGCATCACTAATAGCTTTATAATACAGTGAGTACTTTCTCCTGTCATTTCATTAGGTATTTACTCGTTGCGTACCTATTTTTATAAGTGGTATGCCACCTAAGATTCTTATTACTTAGCCAGATTTTTTTTCTATATTTTACTGATAAATATTTTATTCGAATACTGCAATAGCTATACCTGAAATAAAACGCAATACGCGATATAATCCGTTGTTATAGAATTGATACTTTTTTTTTTCTCTCTCTCGTCTCGCAATCGTCTCGCAATATCTTTTCAGTTTTCGGGTTCCATACATTATGTGATTTATTTGATATTTGAATTAAACAGACTTATATTATATATTATTAGATTACATATTTCAATCTAAATCTATGCGCAACATACATTCTTATATCATACTCACCCTTTGGTGGAGAACTAACTATAATACGGAGGCTTAGAGCGACTTTCTGAGCTGTTGATAGCCGTCCCGTCAAAAAAACTCATAAAAATTCAATGTCATGAGAGTCATAAGTTTAATTTTGCCCACTTTTCACTGAAACCTTTTCACCCTGCTGCTGCCATTACAATTAAGTGATATTTGGTTTCTGTGATATTCCAAAGGAACGCTAAAATTGAATAATTGCATTGAGTTGCTATGTACCGTTCTAAAATTGTAACATTTGTAACTCACCAAGGTATCACCACTGGAGTCAAGTTGTACGTTACTTAAGTACCTGTAAAATAGTACATTATTTAAAATAATATATTACAAAAGAACGTATTACAGAAAGACGAAACATTAGTTAGGCTGCAGAGTTACGCAGTTCCGGATTGGAAGAAACGTTTGGGACGGATAAAAGCTCAAAGTTTTGATTATTTTTATACGGCCTCCACTAGCTATCGCGTATTACCCGGAGGTGACGCTCGTCTAACAAGAAATCGTATGAACGACGCTAACTGGCATCCAGCGACGGATTTTAATACTGAGCAGCGGCCATACCGCGAAAAACGAAATTCGTAAATTTCGAGGATTTGTCTCTCTCGCTTAAATGACGCCTTCGTTTGAGTGACAGAGAAAAATCCTCAAAATTTCCGAATTTCTATTTTCTAGGTAGTAGGCCAGGAGTCCGCTCCGGCCAGCGGAGCGGCTAAACGAAGAAGAATATTTTATTTATTTATAAGTTTTGTTTTCAATGTCTGAAAGACATAATTGCTATCCCCTCAACTGTGGAGACTACCCGAAAAAACGTCTGTCACCAATTTAATTGGAACTTTTAATTTTCTTTTCAGGGTATATTTTACAGTAGTACATTTTTGACAGAGCACATATGAGGGGTTATGGCACAAAACTAAGTGATACTCGTACATGCTCAAGTCAATTAAACCATGGACCATTAAAGTTTGTCTGATAATAATAGTAATTCTTTTTATCTACTGCAGCATCATAATCTGTCAAATAGACGGCTAGGTACCACTTAACAATTAATGCCATACATTTTATACGTTGGCTGTGCAATAGAAAAAAGTTTAATTAGAACATCGATAACCGACGTTTTTATGGAATTTTATACAACGTTATGCCACTGGTGTTTTTTTTGCTTTGAAGAGCTGGCATATGACAGCTTGGTATTCAGCCACAAACTTGATGTTTTGCTGGCATAGATAAAGTTATGAATGCGACTGCATAATTAAGCATATCTCAAAAAAATTGTTCATTTGATCACGTCTTCGATATTGATAAATATATTAAAAATGTGTAGGCTGGTAGATTCAATAATACTAAGCAAGCTCCACTACATTTCCCAAAATATCCCAAAATGTTTGTATGAAATGTTCCTTTTTGTTAGCAAAAATGTAAAAAAATCAGGGAACAAAAAAGGAACGTAACATGATCCAACAATTAGGCATTATGACCCTCGTACGATGCTATTATGAAACTGCGGTTAGTATCATAAAACCACACTAGTGTATAACTCCTCACACTACGCACTAGCCACAAAAATAAATAACTACAAATTTGCATGGAACGTCAATATTGACTGCAATTTTCACTAGTAATATGTTCCTCGTCGAATTTCCAACTAGCAGACAGACAAATTACCTTTTTATGAATGAACACAAACAAAAGTTGTTCAGAATCACTAAAGGTGAGAAAAAGTCGATGGCTTTAACAATGACCTGATCATTCGGCAGTTGAGGTCAAAAAACCACTTCCAACGGTACGTACACACTATTACAGGCGTTTTGTGTATCGCATAATCATGATGCAATCAAACTGAAATCAATTCTTTATTTAAATCTCATATTCATCCATCCGCATGCATAACCTAGGTCAAATTCGTCTCTGCACGATTATGCAACACCATATTAAAAAGATTTTATTACGTAGTGATGAACGCATTAAATAATTTAATTATGCATAACGCTGCATAATTAAGTTTATGTCGAAGAAAGTTTCTGTCATACATATATATTACAGACACAATATGTTATTATGCATAATAGTGGGTGAAGAAAATCTGACTTAAGTAATTCCTATTTGAAGGCAATTTATACGGCGCGTACTAGGTAATTTTACTCACATATGAAATTTGCGTTTTTTTTGAGGAATTTGCGGAATGTCTTTTTTCCGTACAACGAATTTCGTGTAGGTGTAGGTGTAGGAATTTCGGGTAGGCGTAGGCGCCTAGCCTTGTAAGAGATTGCATATACCCGAGAAATTTGACCGGTGGTTGCTAAGACCGAGTGGCCGAGGGGTACAGGCATCAGCCGCGAAAGCTGAGTACGTGGGTTCGATCCCCACCTCGGACATAGGTGATCTTGGTCGTTTTTCTTTGGTATATGACATCTAATATTTATAATTATTTTGGATGTCAAAATCAAACTAAACCAATTTTCACCAATAATATTTAACACTGATACCTTCATACGTGTTTTTTATGTATGTCTATGTATATATTTTAAATATAGCAGCATTATGGCAATAGTACATTGTACATCTAGAAAGGTAAGCACGGTATTATTAGTTAACAAGAGGCGGAGGGGCTTTTAATGACTCAAGTTAGTATTCCGCTTACTGATCGTGATGCATACAATGTTTTTCATCACACTTGCGAGCAAAGAAAATAGTATAAGACAAAATATTTTTTTTTGGAAAGTGAAATTCCCTAGGGAATTCCCGCGATGCATGCAAGCAATGGCGCGCTTAGAAAGCAAGTATGATGAAAAACTTGTTTTCGCGCCACCTATTTGAAAACGGGTGTTTTCTTCCCTGCTAGGAGAAAATTTCTGGTCAAGGACTAAAAAATAACAAAGAAATATGAAAATAAATAGCACGTACATAATCGATTGCGATATCTACAGAATCCATTATGTGAATAAATTCGTAAATTTGATATTTTATAAGCCTGGGCTTAAATATTCTCGGGTATGGGTATCGTGGATAGGTGTTACAGCAGACGTAGTTTTATTTTAACGTTCTTGAGCACTAAATTTCGCTTGTTTGCCTTGCTACGCTTGTAAATCCGTATATTTTCTACAAGTACAGCTCCATCTACAGCATCTGAACTGCTTCCAATTTGTCGCGGTCATAAATATTTGATGGACATCTTAATGATCGTTATAATTGTATGATATAATAGATCTAGATCTGGAAAACAGGTCCTTAATGATATCAATAATAAAAACTGAATTAATTGAACTGTGTGACTGGCTGATTAGCGATTAATTTTTGACACGTTTTAAAGGTTGACCATTAAGCCAAAGATCACGGTCATATATCTATGTTGGTCGAATGAACTGATTTATAATTTATAATAGCCATGACCTGATTTTTTTTCTGACGGGTGGTCTTTTCTTCCCTGCTAGGAGGGAACAAAGTGGAACTTTTTTGTCAAAGTGGAACTTTAACGTCCACGAAGCAATACACACAGCCTCAGACCGTCAGAAGTGGAAAGAGATCATCCGGAAAATTATTCATAAAGGTCACGACCCTCAGCAATGAGGAACACGACACAAGGAGGAGGAGGATAATTTATAATATAATACTTAAATTTTATTTACAAAATACTATTATGATAATAACCTAATATTTGCGGATGGCTAAATGAAATTAGTTGAAGGGCTCTTCTTATACTTTTTACTTCTTCAAATTTATAACTAAGACATAGTTAGTATATTCTATATTGGTATTTATGTTGTATACCATGGTTTCCATTAATGATGTTTGTAAATAGTAGACTGTATCACAGGGGATCAGAATGATATTCGGGGAGGGCGTTCATTGACGCTCGCTCCAATGAAACGATGGATTCCAGAATACAACAATCACTAACGTAGTGAGGGATCCTAATGTGGAATCCTGAGAGTAATGAGGGATACAAGGGTTAACACCCAAGACAAAAATACAATTGATACAGTGTGACACATAACTGCTTTCACACCACCTATGAGCAAAATAACAGATTTATTATATAATTAATAATTAATGCACATTACAGATTCTGAACAAATCGTAATCCATTATGTACGTGATACCTACGTGGTACGTACGCGTACATATTTATTTTCATATTTCATTGTTAGTTTTAGGCTAGCAATAAAAAGCCTTTGAACAGAAAAGTTCCACTTTGTTCCCTCCTATCAGGAAAGAAAAGACCCGTCAGAAAAAAAATCAGGTCATGGCTATTTGCTCTTAGAATGCCATAAATCGTAAGTATACAGATTTCTAACCTAGCCTTTGAACAAAAAAGTTCCACTTTGTTCCCTCCTAGCAGGGAAGAAAAGACCACCCGTCAGAAAAAAAATCAGGTCATGGCTATTGCTCTTAGAATGCCATAAATCGTAAGTATACAAATTTCTAACCTTACAGGGAGACCGTTACTCCTAGCCTAGGGTTCACTAGCTCTTGGACTAATAGGTGCTGTGAAAAAAACTTGTGTCACAGAGTAACACTTCCTTCCTAATTGAGTCAAGTATCTATTCACCCAGAAGATCTCGTTCTAAGTCATTACGTAAGACATCCGTAGAGCTTCCGGCTGATGGGAAAAGGCATTGGTCGCGGAGATGTTATAATGGACTATTACAATCTGATAACATTTATAATTTTACTTTACGCAATTGTGCATGTCATTACGGTACGGTAGATATGTAACGGGTATTTAAATGTTTGTTATTGTAGGTAACTAAGTACCTATCTGTTCATATATATTATCTCTATGGGTTCTTCTGTGTTATTTTGCCATGCGTTTGCATATTTAAGATAGACTCGTAAAACTATAAACTTTTATTAAAATGTTTATTTATATATTTTAGGAAACTTTATCGATCTCTTATTCTGATCGAGTCGATAAAAAATACCCGTGGTAGGTAAGCAACTAGGTAATCGTTTGTATGAATGTATTTTTAGGATTCCGTACCTAGTAAACAATTAAGGAACCCTTATTACCCCTTATAGTTTCGCCGTGTATTGTCCGTCTGTCTGTCTATCTGTCTGTCTGTCCGCACTCCGCAGCATAGCTCAGTGGCAGTTAGTACTAGAAATTTGCAATTTGGTACAGGTACCTATACCTACATATTAATCATGCCAACAAAATGGTAGAATAAAGAAATAAAATAAAAATGTCAGGTACCTCCCCGACTGGTGAAGTTGGGATGTTTTTATTTTATTTGCATTAATCCTAGAGTGTTGGGTATCATTGAATAGGTTTTTTAAAAACAATAAGGGTAATACTTTAAAATAAAACTATTTAGAACATAATCATAAAGCCTGCCCCTATTTACACTGAGCATGGCCCGACATGCTCTTGGCCGGTTTTTATATGAAAAATTTTACTCAAAATTCCCGGGGTTGTTTCGTTGCTAAGACACTGTAATGGTGCCATCTAGTGACGATTATTAAAAACTCCCAGTATAGCGCCATCTAGTAAAAACGTGTTGAAGCATAAGGGCAGCAATGGCACAGAATAGGACGCAGTCAGTATTAGCTTTTTAAAATGGTTGTAGTCTCTCAAAAATTCGATAGGTGTCACTAAAAAGCTTTGATTAAGCGCCATCTACTAGGTATGTCCTGAAACGCAAGAGCAACAAAGCGGTACAGAATTTACGCACATGAGGGTTGTTTGTTAGGTGTCTCCAATAAACTTCGTTAGATGTCGCAAATATGAAATTATGAAAAAAAAAATAGTATTGTAATAAAGTTTTAATTTAATAGAGAAAAACGCCGAAATAATAGTTAACTTGTGTTTCAAACATATAAATTGCCTGAAAATATGTATTAACAGTTAAAGGTATTAGGTAGTACTAATGTAGCTACAGTGCAAATAAGTACTAATACCTATATTTTAAAGACAAACGGGTCTTAATCGCGTAAACTTCTTTAAAATATGAGTTCGTCGCGTTTGTCTTTAAAATATGAGTGATACTGATAATCGTGAAAGTTTAAATCAATATAAGTACTTACCTGCATAACAGATGCATCAAAATTAGGTAAGTAGGTACTCAGCTGTTCATTATGAATTTATGAATCATAATAATGTCTATCCTGAAGGCTTAGGTGTAGGCGTATAAGGTTTTTAAAATAGGTATAGTCGGCTGAGGTTGATGGTGAAAAGAGCGCGATTCTAAAGCTGAGCAATATAAAACTCATTTGGGTAAAATACAGCAATTAAGTTCACATAATTATCTACTGTGGACACTTCCAAAGTTAGGTTAAGGGCAATACCTACATAATGCTTCATTTCGTGATTGAATCCTTGTACTTGACTTGTATCATACTTGTATTAGGTTAGGTATGTGTATTAAAAAATACATGACATACGTTTAACATAAGTACCTACATACACTCATGATATTGAGACTGAGATTATTATTGTTGGCAAGATACATAAATTATTATTTTCTAAATATTAAATCTAGGTAAAATATTCCTTCTCGCAAGTTAAAAGTTCACAGGTAAGAGAAGTTTAGTAATTTAATTCAACTTTGCCTCCTCCCTCAATATGTAAGTGAATTTTCATCACACTTGCTGTCTAAGCGCGCCATTGCTTGCGCGCGTAGCGGGAGTAATAGAAAAGTGACATTCCCTAGGGAGTAATAGAAATGTCAGTACGTCATTTAATAATATTATGTCTTAAAACTTATTTTTTTGTCGGCAAGTGTGATGAAAAACATTGTATGCATCACGGTAGGTAAGCGGACTACTAACTCGAGTCATAAAAGCCCTCCGCCTAACGGCGTCGGGCTTCTAACACTCTCGTTAGTAATTCCGTACTTACCTCCCTTGATGCACAATGTACTAATAGGCATGCTATTGAAAAATAAATTACAATTAGTTCTCGTGGCAACTGGTCTAATATTATTCCTTGCCTCCCATGAGTATAAAATTGATAATTAGTAGGTAGTATTTCTCCAAAATTTACATGATTACCTAAATAAATAATCCAGTTGTTGATCTGTTTTAAACAGAGAGTTCCCTTTTGGATATAGGTTTCCTACTTATTTGCGTTTCGAATAAGCGCAGTCGTACCTATGGATGAAACTTACCTCTTGAGGACAGTATTGCGAGGGCTGCGACTTATATCTATTTATTTCAGGATCACTAAATTATAATTAAAACCAGCACAGGGAAAGCCAATTATTTAACGAAAACATTAGGTTTTAAAGTGTTTTAACCATAAAAAATTATATCTTACGTTTTCGCACTTCTAGCAATTACAATATCGGCGGCAGTTTGACATTACCATAGTTTTCTAATTATGAGAGACGTCAACATCGAACACAGAGGTTTGAAATGTTTATCGTAAAGAAAATTCAGTATAAACTTTTAACTTGTGTGGGTTAAGGCATCTAAAACAACAAGAACTTTTAACAAATTATTCTCAAAGTCAATATTTTGTTCGACAGACTGGAATACTAGGTTAGGTACTGAATAAATTAAAATACTTTGTTATAAAACTAATAAATCATTACAAAAAAATTACTTAGGGGCGTCTATAAATCAAAGCTTATTTTGAATGTTTATTTTCTGAAATTCATTATTTCATAGCGGCGGGAAAACGACACGAGGTACCTATTGCTATGGCGAGGTTTAGGTCCACATAAAGTTAGATATAAAATAAAATCTGTTATAATGTTTGCGTACAAAAAGCATAAAAATTGTTAGGTAATATGTCTGTGTTCTACAGTAGCCGTACCAAATGAGCTGCCGCGGCATTATTAACGCCCGTTTACTTTCTATCTGGCTCGCTCACGCCAATACGCAATGACGAGCAGTATGGATAGAAAGCAAACTTTAATAACGCTGGGGCAGCTCATGGCAATGACCAATGACAATAACGCAGATATAGTACCTAACAATCTTTACGACTTTTGTACACACACCGCCAGTTTACGGCAGACACTGATTTGATACTCATTTCTATCAACTTTCCAGAAAGAACCTCAGCCTGCAGCCAGTAGACCGAGAGGAGGACGCAGCACTGTTCACATACCGCGACGTGAACCGAACGCACGTGGCGGTGGTGCTCGCGCAGCCGGTCGACTCTCTGGTCGATAGCGACACACCGCAGAACGTCGTCAAGTTCCGACTTGGCTGCGACTATGATGCTGGTGATGACCTGGTAGGTATCATTTACAAAACTTGAAACAAAATTCCAATCAACCTTCCAGAAAGAACCTCAGCCTGCAGCCAGTAGACCGAGAGGATGACGCAGCACTGTTCACATATCGCGACGTGAACCGAACGCACGTGGCGGTGGTGCTGGCGCAGCCGGTCGACTCTCTGGTCGATAGCAACACACCGCTGAACGTCGTCAAGTTCCGACTTGGCTGCGACTATGATGCTGGTGATGACCTGGTAGGTATTATTTACAAAACTCGAGGCAAAATGACAATATTAGAAAAGACCTGAAGAACCTAGACATTGATGAAGAGACAACACAGAATCGACTACTCTGGTGCAAGCTGACAAAGAGATCCGACTCTACATAAGTGGAACAAGGCATGGAAGAAAAGGCGGTATTAGTTTTAATAGTTATTTATTATACAAGGGGGCAAAGTTGTTGTTTAACTGTCGTGCCAATATTGAGACCTGAGCTAGCGAAAGATTCCAAAATTGAGCCACGAGTGTAGCGAGTGGTTCAAAAACTGGAATCTTGAGCATTGCGAAGGTCTCAAGGCACGAGAGTTGAACAAACTTTGCCGCCAAGTGTAATACAACTTTTTTCCCCTCACTATCGCGAGGAAATATGATTACAAAACTCATCCAAATGTAAATTAACTTAAAGAAACCATTTAAAACTCAATGTCGAAACGTATCGTAGAATAGAGTTACTTCTGAAAATTAAATATAGCCAATGGCTTACAAAGTCACCCATGAGAACCGACCAATTTAACATGTGAGCTCCGATTGCGCATGTTTACTACGGTCATACAGATCCACTTATACTAGACAGTAGGGGGCTATAGGAATTAGAGCAATGTCAAATTACTTTATTCACATGTTGGTAAAAAGCGTTTTTACCCGCTCGTATTAAAGGATAAACGAGCGCTTTACGAGCTAGTGAGGGGAAAATATAATTAAACTCACGTGTAGTTATTTAGTCACTACGCGCGACAGGTTTCGGAGACCCTAGGTCTCCATTATCAAAGTTCAATATCCTCGAATTAATTTAAATATGCTTACATTTTGCTCATAATAAGAATACAATAGATACCTACGTCAGTGATAAATATAATAAGCTCTCGAACGCACCACAACTTTTCTGTCACACCCTGTCTTATTTGCTTATTTAGGTACGAAATCTCAAGCTTTAAGGTTTTATTGCATATTATGATAAAGCGGTCTTCACTTTCTGAATAATTAGGTACTACGCCTTGATTTTTAGCCAAAAATAACGCTTTACTAAATCAAATTAGCTCAGAATATATTGTTGAGTTCAGTCTCAGATTCGGTTTTACTTCGATTAGGTAAATTGAGGCCTAAGTGTTAAAGTGATGTGAGTTTTAATATATTATAATGTAATGTGGAATGATTGACGATAATAACTATAAGTAATATCGCAAACGAGGTCAAAATGATTTAAGTAACCAGATGCTTAAACAAATTCTTTTATATCGTATATTACTATTTTCTTGAAGTAGCTTAACAATATGCAGGTTCTTAGCCAAACTTCGAGCATACTTTAGTAGTGAATACAAATAATTAAGCTTCTAAGAATAGTTTACTTGAGAAGCTATATACTAAAATATAGTTGAAACCTGTCGTGTGCAGTGATTTTTTTTCTTAAAGTTTTTTTCTTATAGTTATGTTCCCGCATACGAGGGATTAATTTCAGGCAATATCAGGCAAACGCTACACTGCAGTGTTAAATAACTAAGCATATAATAGGTATGCTTTGAATGATTTATTAATTAATATTTGTAAACTGGTAATAATATTTGAAAAACCAGCTTTTATAAACTGTATAAGTTTAGTGAACATAGAAAGGATAACCGACAAGTCCTTTATCATGCTTCGAAGCCACTACTCTTTGCATTTTGGTCTGGTTTACACTGTATAGGTATTATCAAACCGGAATCAGAAAGGGATTCGAAAGTACTGTTGACACAACAAAATGACATAACATTTACCAAGAAAATATTTGTTTATAGATGTATTGAGTGATTAATTAATATTGTGTCTCTTTCTGTGCACTTAAACTATGAATACCTATATGAATATAACTATGAATACATCCTAGATTCACTAAAATAGTGTTGTGTCAACAGTACTTTCGAATCCCATTCTAATCGCGATTTGATAATACTGTGTGCTTACTGATCCATCCCTCCCGTACTCACGTATTGATGCGAGCGAGCCGGGTCGAAATCGAAACTCGAAAGTAAGTACGCGGTAATAACGCGGTGGCAGCTCATGGTACGAAAGGCAGCCAACTGTCTTTGTCGCACTAATATGAAAGAGTGACAGAGAGGGAAAACTACGATTACGCTACTAAGCGTAAGCGATTGGCAACTTGGCTAAGCACCCTGGACTGATGACTGCAAGTGGTCAAATATTTTAATTAGTAGCCTGTTAAATAGAAACGTCCCAAAATAGAAAAAACGTAAACGTCGCGAGCAAAACACTCGTAAATCTGTGACAGTATAAAGGTCTCGTCGTAAACTTGAGTGGAGGCGATGAACTGTGTGAACTCGCCTTTACCGACATTATTTGCATAATTTGCACTTGGTTCGTTCTGATGTATTGTTATTTACATTTTCTGAGCACCTACGAGATTCTGAGATAAGATAGAAATGAAGTAAAGAAATATCAAATTGTAACAAATATTATTTGCGGCGCAAAGTAGGTATGTCACGATTTCAGTATATTTTCACATTTACTTAGAATTAAATAGGTAGGTAGAGGTACCTTTATATTTTTGTTTCAAAAAATCTACCCTGACTTGGTATTTCACTTGGTAATTTGAGACTAGTATCTGAGACTTATTATTTTAATAAGTTTGGTGAAATTGAGCGTTACATACAGTAATATAAGATAAAACTAGTTTTTGTTCCTGTCGATTAGTACCAAATAAAAGTAATAAAATTTTAATTCTACAAATTCATATACGCGAGGCTATAGTTTCTAAAATAATGTATAATAAATAAGTTCATGTGATTTACTAGCTTGAGTCGACTTTATCAGCTTATTGACAGCAATGAAATAGTATTAACGAATATAATTCGTGTACTTAGGAACCTAAAACTAAGTTACAGACTTATCCGAATTGCTGTGTCAATACTAGGTAAATGTCAGGTGAGGTCAAAGAGCCAAAGGTAAATAGAATTAGCGGGAACAAGGAGCCTTAACAATATTTATTTATTAACTGTTATTATTTTTCGACTCGATAATTCTATTAATACTTAATTGAATTGAGAAGCAACTCCTAGATGGCTTTATTAATTGCAACCTTATTTTAAATGAAGGCATATTAAAACTAACTATGTCATCAGTCTTTAAATTTAAGCTGTTTTGGAACTTGTTATGTAATACCATGGCGAAATGAGTAATTATACAGAATCTTCAGACAAATTGGGACAAAGTACACCTTTATTATCTAGGGCTATATCTGTCATAAGGCAGACCAGTAATGAAACGATAAGTTAATCCAACCGTTGGGCTTTTTTGCTTAAACTAGCTGTGTAGATGCAAAGAACAGTAAACCTTAAAGGTGTAGAAATATAACTCAAAGCGGTGAAAGATATTATGCATAAAACCGTTTCACGAGTTAAACGGCGCTGCTCAAAGTTTCTACCAGTGAAGGAGGTCTCTCTTTGCAACAGTACCCTGAATATAACAGTATTACATACTACATACAAAATTATATCATCAGTCTATCTCAGTCTACTGCTCGACATAGGTCTCTCCTATTAACTACGCGTATTACACATAAGGAGGTAAATAAACGTCAAGTCGGCCAAGCGGATTGATAATTTTAACACGGTATTTATAATTTTGTGCAATTCGAGAGAAATAAGAATACAGAGATAAACAACGTAATAATTCATAAAAAATTTGACCAATTTTGAAACATTCCTTCAAGAACCATTTTTTTCATTAAAGTGTATGGTTTTAAAACTATGTAACTAATAGAGCATCCTTACTTTGAAACCTATTTTAAATGTGGAAGAATTAATTGAAATACAGTTTAACAAACAATTTTAAAGTAACAATTTATTTTAAGATTAGAAAAATGTCACTTCGTTTTCTTGCCCTAAAACTCCCTTTCGTTCAATATTTCGTCTTAAATCAGCGTGTTTAAAAGACTGACTAGCAACAGAGATAATCGAACACTGAGAAGGACTCAACATGCTCCTGGAAGCCTATTTTTTTGTAACGCCTATAAAATGTGGGCTAATTGGTTTTGTCTTAAACGACGCGAAAACGGTCATTCACGGAGACGTTAGCATCTAACGTACCCACTGTTTTTCAGATCCCTCTATGATACCGTTTCCGACCTTAACCCATTTTGCGTTGGATGATTTTTATGCTCCCTGAGAGCTGTTAATACGAAGCCGCTAGACTTGTCAGATAGAACTGAACTTTTCTTTATTGCCTATCTATACGTACAAAAAGTATGTCTGCGGTTAAAACCTTTTTTTAAGCGCTGATATTTTACTTTAAAGAATAGTAAATTGTGCACCTAGCGAGGTAAGTACGGTATCTCTGACGAAGCCTGACGCTAGGCCGAGGGCTTTTAATGTTTCGAGTTCGTAATTCGCTTACCGACCGTGAAGCATACAATGTTTTTCATCACACTTCCCAGCGACAATATAAGTTTTATGACAGTATCACTTTAAATAACGAACTATAACTCCCTAGGGAATTTATTATTATCCTTAGGAATATACTCATGAGCATCATCATCATTATACCCATAAATCATGGTCATTGTACCCATAAATGTAATAGCGCGCTTAAAAAGCAAGTGTGAAGAAAAATTATGAATATCTTTTATTTGTTTTACATTTTGAGATAGGTATGACAATTTATCACACGTTTTATTGAAACACGACGTTCCTTTTACGTAGGTAGGTATATGACATGATTATTAACTCAATCTATTTTATGTCCATGTTACATAGTATAAAACAAAATCGTTTTCTCCGTTCCCATATATCTATGTATGCTTAAATCTTTAAAACTAAGTAACGTATTTTGATGCGGTTTTTTAGTCATTCAAGAAAAAGGTTTTTTCCCCTCACTAGCTCGTAAAGCGCTCGTTTATCCTTTAATACGAGCGGGTAAAAACGCTTTTTATACACTTGTGAATAAAGTAATTTGACATTTCTCTAATTCCTATAGCCCCCTACTGCCTAGTATAAGTGGATCTGTATGACCATAGTAAACATGCGCAATCGGAGCTCACATGTTAAATTGGTCGTTTCTCATGTGACTTTGTAAGCCATTGGCAATATTTAATTTCCATAAGTAACTATATTCTACGATACGTTCGACAAATAGTTTCTTTAAGTTAATTTACATTTGGATGAGATTTGTAATCATATTTCCTCGCGATAGTGAGGGGAAAAAAGTTGTATTACACTTGGCGGCAAAGTTTGTTCAACTCTCGTGCCTTGAGACCTTCGCAATGCTCAAGATTCCAGTTTTTGAACCACTCGCTACGCTAATTTGGAATCTTTCGCTAGCTCAGGTCTCAATATTGGCACGACAGTTAAACAACAACTTTGCCCCCTTGTATAATAAATAACTATAGTACCAGTATTGTATCCGTGCGAAGCCAGGGCGGGTCGCTAGTTATATGTAAATATGTCTTACATATGATATTGATATCTATTATTATTTAAGTATTAGTCGTGTCTATTTTGTTTTCTTTATTTTGTAATGTTCAATCATTTTATTTACAGATATCCGCATACCTGTCGGTGACGGTCTACATTGAAGATGTCAACGATAATTCACCCAAGTTCCTGGACACGCCGTACCACATAACTGTTGATGAACTAACTCCTATTGGTAATATTTTACGGTTAATTACACTTTTTAATATAGTATTTATTACATTGCGGCAGAGTTTCTTCAGTAAAATTTGCATTTTTCTATACGTTAATACGAGTACAATAGAACTCTATTGTAGAGAAAATGCAGGGCTTCTTAAGTACTTATTTATATACAGGCTGATTCTTGGGTCATGAGCAGGAGTGAAGAGGGTACTAGGGACGGTCATGCTGAGCAACTTTCACTACTGTGATAACCAAGAAATCACCAAAATAAATCTCATAATTATGAGTTAATTGATCCTTAATTGATGGTTAAGTATCGATTAACTCATAATTAAGAGATTTTTTATTCAATTCCTCGATTGTCTCCAAAGTGAAAGTAGCTCAGTGTGACTGTCCCTATTACCTACCTTGTTCACTCCTGCTCATGACTCACAAATCATCCTGTATACATGTACCAGATGTACATAAAATTGCTCCCTATCCTATTTTCTATAGCCACTAGGCATATGTTGTAATATTATGTAAAGTCACATAGGGGTATTCAAAACATAGTGTGAATTTTAACTTTGAATGGGCACGGTAATATTAAGTACCTACCTAAGTATTTATAAAAAAGGTAAATCGGTTTCGATAAGGAAATTCCTTTGCATAACAAACCATAAAGCCCCTACTCTACGAACTTCGATCGTTACACAAAACGTGATTCGTTGATTTCGTAGAGTGGGGGATAGAATAGCGAATGCTCGTTTGGTCTGAATGCACGTTAACAAAATTACTTCACAACGACTAGAGTTGAAAAATTATCACCTCCAAATCAACGGATTTATACCTATGCAATTTCTGTTTTTTTTCAGGCCTTACAATTTTCAAAGGCATTCATGCGTTCGACCGCGACAAGCCGAATACCCCAAACTCCGATGTGCAATACACCATCAGTGCTGGTGACGAGGCCGGCCATTTTGGCCTCGAGAGCTCCCACAAACCGGCCCTCGTGTTGCGGAGGCCTCTGGATTACGACGCCGGTGACAAGGAGTTCAACATTGTAGTAACCGCATCGGTAATTGCATTTTTGTGAATCATTATTTGTCAATAATCTCGTAAACTTCTTGAAAATGTTTTTTTATTTTTTTTAAAGTCCTTTGTAAAAAATACATATCGGACTGAAAATGTTTTGATTTGTGAAATTTAAAACGGGGTAGGTATATGTATTATCAATTTATCACGTAGGTATGTAAATACAATAATAATTTTATATACTTTTTTGGGTTTTAATTTTTCTTTTACTAACTAAAGGCCAATAAAGAGTCTACATTCTGATTAATATTTTGGTGACGAACATTTTTACTATTTACATTAAATATTTACCTGAATTTCATTATAAAGGTGAACTAAGTTCATAGAAAAAGGTTCGAAAATATTGCAAGGCTGGACTTCAGAGCTATTTGCATTGGAGTCTTGCCAAATGCCCACTAATTCAAGAGCACTTTATATTTAAGCCTAACTTTGGTACTTTTCTTAGTTTGAAAAAGTAAAGATCAAAAACTCATTAGATTAAATTATTTCTTGATGCTCTATAAGTTCAGTTTTATGAAAAGAAATAACCAACAAACTTATTGTAACTATAATTTACGGGACCACAAATGAATTATACTGTTAACCTTTGGGTTTGGAAAGTTTTTTTTGTTATATTACAAAGTGGCAGCCCTATCACACGAATCCCGTGAGAGATGCAGGAACTTTTGGATATATTGTTAGACGTAATTCATAACTACCCATATATCCAAAAAAATGAGATACCTACGGAGATCGGGTAATAATGTTGCCACCGAAGTCACGGCGGTTGAAACGCTCGGAGAAATGCCCTAAAACTAAGTTACGTGACGTTTACGTTTATGTTCATACAGACCCTTGTTCAGAAATAGTTTGTCATAGACAGTTGAAGCATCCGGTTGCGTAATACCTACATAATGTTACGGATTATAACCCTTCAGTTTTTCCTGCGATAGTTTGCATTAATTATGTTCGTATTTTTCAGGATCGTGGTTCCCCAGCCAGAAGCACAAATACAACGGTTTACGTTACAGTCCAAGATAACGATGACTTGCCGCCAAAATTCACACAGGATGTCTATAAAATTCAAATCCCAGAGTTTTATCCTTTCTTTGTAAGTTATAACTGACTAATGCTAAATACCAGAAGATAAAGTAAGAGCAATAATGAAAATAGATCACACTGCTTTCTTAAAAATATTTAGTTTCGTGTTTAATTTATTCTTTAAAGGTACCTAGTCAATTAGTCATGCCTGCATTATTATGTCGAACACATTATTAGTACCTATTGGATATATCTTTAAGTATCTAGGTATTTTCTTTTAATTTCGAATACAAAAGTCAGCACCACACAAACTTTTCTTTTATTCCAATGATTGTCTGGTAGAGAATGCCTTAAGATATTAAGTCCGCCATTTGTACTTTTTTATTGTACAACAAAGTTTTAAATAAATAAGTTATTATGTCAAGATGAACAATAATAATACGCGTCCACAAAATACTATTTACACTAAAATAAAACTACAAAAAGTGAAATTGACGGGACAATAATATTATCTTAATGGACAATTTGGATTCAAAATGGGACGTAATCTATTTTAAATTTGCGCAAGACCTCAAATAATGGGCCACTTAACTAACAATTCAAATCAAGTACCCGGTAAAATGTTAAAAAGACAGGCATATTTTAAGAAAATTTCCTCTGGGCTTCATGTGTGTAGGTCAAAGGACAAGTCTCAATATTTTTTTTATCTCTATGCCCATTAGACTAATTTCCAATTTGATTTGGCAAATTTTTACATAATGTAGGCTCGAGGCTAAAAATTTAAATCTGCCGTTTATCTGAAATTATATTACTTATTTTGGTATCACTATGTATTTTTATCTATTGTACATACATTATAAAGACAAAATATGGATAAAATTTATAAATTAGATAGGTAGTAGAGTTCGTTCGAAAATGGAAGGCACGTGAGATGTATGCACGCTTTGCCTCCAATCGCATTTACTTTCCGCACAGACTAGTCTAAATTAATGAAAACCTTCATCATCATCATCATCATCATCATCATCAGCCTATGTTAGTCCAATGCTGGACGTAGGTCTCTCCTATTAACTATGCGTATTAGGAGGTAAATGCCCATAATCGCCACGCTGGGCAAGCGGATTGGCGATCGCAGTAATGTGTCCACTATAGGTGCGTTTAAACCAAAAGAGCATTCGCCGCTCTAGCGCCCGTTCTACGAAATCAACCAATCACGTTTTGTGTACCGATCGAATTTCGTAGAGTGGGAGGTTAGAACAGCGAATGCTCTTTTAGTTTGAACGCACCTTATGATGACGCTGCTACCCATCAAATGAAAACCGCAGGTAACTGCCTTAAATAAAATAAAATCTCTATAAATAATGTTACCCCTTTCTGAGTCATTTCTTCCTCATCCAAAAGTACTATACTGTTCACAGCATTACCACACTGAATAAATTATATAACAGTTAATTACTCCACTCAACCAACTCTTTCCATGGGTGTCGTAAGAGTCGACTAAGGCATTGAAGTGTAACTGACCATATATTTATTGAAGATTGACGATAGGCAGCAGCATTATCAATATCATCATACACTCACTTACTGCGTTTGCCAAGCCCTGCGCTTACCCAGCGTAGCGATTACGGGCATTACCTCCTAATGTGTGGACTGAAATAAGCTTATGATGATGATATTTTTATCACTTTTCAGGATAAACGCATTCACAGAGAACTCATCTTTGACGAACCGATTCGTGCGTTTGATCAAGATCTTGGCGTCAAGGCGCCGGTTCGATACGATTTAGTTTCCGGAAACGAGCGGAAGCTGTTTTCACTCAATATCATCAACGGGACATTATTCCTTGACAAGGAAATCGACTTGGATACTGAAAGTGGACTATCAGGTCAATAATCATTAAAATATAACATAAAAGTCATCACATTAAAGGAAAGGAAAGTTGTAGTAGTAGCCAGCCAGTGGTCGTCCAGCTACTGAATCTACTTAATAACTATTAATGCATTTTGCTTTTATTTAGGAAATACGTTTGTCATGCAAATACAAGCTGCTCAGGTCGATAACCCATTGAAGACTGCCCAAGCGAGAGTTGAAGTGGAAATACTGGACTTGAATGATAACCTACCTGAGTTCGAAGTTGACTTCTACAACATAAGTATCGTGGAAAATCTTCCTAATGGTAAACCTCGCCACAACCTTATACAAAATGTTCTTTGTTTTCTTAACATCACATCAATAGTCTAAATGTAGTATCAGTTATTCGTAACAAATTTTGTTTAAAACTATGTTTGCATAGGAAACTATAGTTTCAAGTAAATTTATCTGTATGGATACTTAATTAAACCATCTTTAGACATAAACAGATACTGGAATGGTAAAATGATAAAAAAAGGAGAGATTAACCGTTTAGTTGTTGATTTTGTTTCTACTAGATATTTTGTAATCCATTTCTAGAATTGTAATTATATATCTAGACTTGGTAATTCATTTAACCAATTCCATTTATTTGATTAATTTATGTCAAAAAGTTACGAAGGTAATCTAGATAAAAGTTTTATTCATTTTCAGGATTCAGTGTTCTTCAAGTAATGGCATCGGATAAAGATCAAGGTGATAATGGTGAATTTACATATCAACTTAGCGATCCTGAAGGTGCATTTGTTATAGACCCTCGTACAGGCTGGCTAACAGTTAGAAATCAGGTATTTGAGTTCCATTTTTTTAATTTTGCTCCTAAGAGAATCCTGGAAAAGTAATTTGTATGTATTTTTTTCAGACTGTCCTAGATAGAGAAAGACATTCATCGTTAAAAATGAAGGTGTATGCTAAAGAAAAGAATCCTAGTGTAGTAGGAACATTTTTAGATAAACAAAGATTATCAAAATATAGACGGGCTCCGACGACGCCACGTTCAGTATATAGGGATAAAACAACTTATGTATTCCCTGATAAAATTGGCACAAAAAATGAAAACGTAGAATACTTTGACGATTTGCATCAACTAATGTCATATGTTACGGTCGAAGTTACTTTGTTAGATGCAAACGATAATAATCCTGTGTTTGTACCTAGCAACTTATACGAATTTGTTATAAAATCGAATGCGAAAGTTGGGACTTACATTGGAAAAGTAAAAGCAGTTGATCCCGATTTAGGTCGAAATGGGATGATTTTATTTGATCTCCAGAGAACCAGCAATTTAACAATTACGTCACCATTTCAAGTAGATGCAAAAACAGGTGTTATTACTTCCGCTGAAACACCAGTAACTGAAGGCAGACACGCTTTATTTATAGAAGCTTCAGATCAACCAGCTAATCCCAGCGAAAGACGATATTCGTTAGCTGTTGTTACAATCGATGTTATGAAATCAACTAAGGGTAAATGTTCTGACTCTGAAATTTGCATAATGTTTACTATTTCAAGAAAAGAGAGGTTTCAAAATTGTTTTGATATTACAGGAACAAAACCAGAAAAACCAGGATTTGTAGGAGCTCCATATGAATTTTGGGTCGGATCTAATGTTGGGATTGGCACTAGTGTGGGACAAATACGTATAAATGATGCGATGGAGAAAACTGATGTTTCTTATGACTTACTTCATGGATATGAAGATGGTGGTGTGTTTCATATTTTTTAATGAAATGTTTATTCGATTTGTCGACGTTAAAATCACACAACTAAGTTTTGTAAAATGTATTATTTGTTTTCAGTACCATTTGCTGTAGAGGAAAGTTCAGGCGTTATAACTGTAATAGAAGAACTTTCAAGGTTTAATCGGCCAATGTATGACTTTGAAGCTGTAGCAACACAAGAAAGTGCTAACGTAACGATTACTACAAATGCAACAGTTCATGTAGTTGACGTGCATGATGAAAGAGGAGTTTTACTAAAGTAATGGGACAGTAACATTAGCCACTGTGTTTCTTTAAATGTTTTTGTCAATTACTAAATAAAAAAAATATTTTTAGGGGTGCTAACTCGCCACTCGAGTTTCACGTCAAAGAAAATATTGCTGGAGCTACAATTGGCCAAATTTTTCCCGTAAACATAAGTAGTTTACCAGTCAACGTAACAGGCAATATTAATTTTATAATAGCCAACCAACAGGATGTTACAGATGACATTGCCATAGGTAATTTTTTTTATAATGTTTTATGCAACTTGTGTATAAATGTATGCTACCGTACTTAGTTTGTGAGGTTTTTCTTTTCAGGTCAAGATGGCACCATATATGCACAGAAACCCCTTGATAGAGAAAAAAGAGAAATTTATAGGATGACTGTAATTGCAGAATTTAACAAGGGTATGATATCAGGGGCTGGAATTTATCAAGTGACTATACACGTGATTGATGAAAACGACAACCCGCCAATATTTGATCTACCGATTTACGAAGGATTCATAACCGAAAATGCAAAAAAAGGAACGGAAGTTAAGATGTCCGACAAGATCAAAGCAACTGATGCGGATTCTGATTTAAATGCGAAATTTATGTATACATTATTTGGGGATGGACATGAATTGTTTGATGTTGATGAAAATACAGGCACAGTATCGTTTGTAGGAAGTAAACTTGATAGAGAAGAAAAAAGTGTGTACCTCCTAAAAGTCGTAGCCAGGGATAAAGGAAGTTTAAGCTCTGAAGCTAAACTGACTATAACAATTTTAGATGAAAATGATTGTGAACCTAGATATAATTATGTTACAATACCTATAGGAGAGAATATTGACTTACTAGAAGTAGATGAAAAAACAAAAATAAAAATTTACCGCGAGAAAAAGAATGAAATTAGTGGAGTAATTATAAATGTCGAAGCTAAACCGAAGAATAAGTTCTCATTTATTAATGCTATTGGCCCAATGTTTTCTGTTCCAGAAAATGTTGCGATAGGTTCAACGATTTTGAAAGTTAATGCGGTAGATATGGATAGTGGAGTCAATGGACAATTAAGGTATGAATTTATATCAGAAGTTTTTATGCCTCCGTATGCTATACCATCAAATGCCGTAGACGTAAAACGATATTTTGTGATTAGTGAAAGGCACGGGCACATAATTGTTGCAAGAGCATTACCGCCGGAATCTGAATTCAGATTGAATATATCAGCTGTTGATGGTGGGGGCCTCAGCGATCATATTTCAATACGGATTTTCATCAAAGACGTTAATGACCATTTTCCAATGTTCAAAAAATCATGGTACAATTTTAATGTCGAGGAAGCACAGTATACAAGAAGGATATTAGGAAAAATTGATGCAACAGATGCGGATTTCGGTCAAAACGCAAATTTGACATATTACATAGAACCGTCAAGCAAAGACTTGCCTTTTGAAATCGCCCCTCTCAGCGGTATTTTTAGTGTCAATGGGGAGCTGGACAGGGAAAAAGAAGATAAATATATATTAACAGTGGTAGCTAGAGATAATGGCCCTGAAAAGAAACTCTCTTCATCAGTTAGCGTTGAAGTGCAAGTATTGGATGTAAACGATAATGCACCCAAGTTTTTTGCTTATGATGATCTACTAGAGTGGAAACATCCAGAAGCAGGCGAATTGTCAAATCATAATTTTGAGTCTGTTATGATAATACCAGTATACAAAGCGACATTAGAAGAAAACGCTCCAATAGGAACGACTGTTGCAAGAGTATATGCAAATGATTCTGATTTCATCGGAAATGGAAACGGTTTGATACTTTACAGTCTGCCTCAACGTAAGAATAAGTTGAGCCTTTTTACCATTGATTCAAAAGAAGGGATCATCACTACAACAGGTAGACTGGATTATGAAAGTCAATCTGTGCATAATGTTACAGTAATAGCATCTGATTTAGGATCACCTAGTTTGAGTTCAACCGCTATATTAATGCTAACTGTAACAGATGTCCCTGATGACGTAGAAGTATCTGATAAACCGGTATTTATATCACGTTATTACGAACTAGAAATAGAAGAAAATGCTAGAACTCCAGTAGAACTTCTTACTCTCAACCTGACAGAATATTACGAGAATTTCAAGATGAAATATTTCATTCTAAATGAGAATGATTCAGATGTGAAAAGGTCATTTGTAATAGATCCACGGAATGGCACTTTATACTTAGTGAAAAGTCCGGATCGTGAATTAAGAGACGTTTATGAGATTATTATCAGAGCGGAAAGACAAAAAATAAGCAGAGAACTTCCTCACATGATATATCCCGTATCTGATGATGTTTTAGAGGGAATGAGTAAATTCGCCGTCAAAGTAATTTTAAGAATAAAAGATGTGAATGATAATGCACCCAAGTTTATTAATGGAGGCCGACCAATGGTAACGGCGATACCTACGACAGCCGCGTTTGGTTATCAAGTTATACAATTACAGGTATTCATGTATTCATTTTATGATCATAAAATATGTGTAACACGTAGCTTGTAGAAGTCTTGTCCTTGTTTGGAAGTCAATAGCGCCAGATGCAAGTATGAAGAGGAGAGGTAGCCTTACCAACACGAGTTCCTATTCACACGTTAGCACTGTACCTAGATATTTTTCTATAACAATCGAGGGATTGACAAAATGAAAAATAAAGAACATGATTTGGGTTTTTTTTCATGTTAATTTTTTCATGTTTTTTTCATGTCCTATGTCGATGTCGCTACAATATTCTATATTATTCGTTTTTGTTTTGATGGGTACCAAATACACAATCCTAGATAAATTACTTGTCATAATGTATTGTATTTTCTTAACTTACTCGTACCTGTAAGATACGGCACATTATTTATTTTTAAAATGTAATGTATTTAACTATTATCTTAAAGTAATAAGATTATCGATAACAGTTAAGCCGATGTTTTTTTGTCAATTTCTCGTTCTTGCTAGTAAAATAATATCTAGGTATAGTTATCATTATCACTGTGACTATGACCGCGCACCTATTTAATTATTTGCAACGGTTGTCTTCGTAAAATTTTTAATTCAGTTATCCTGAACTATCTTCCAGTCACTAAAGTTAATGTGAATGTAGTAGTATACTACTTCTTAAAACATAACCTTTGTATTATCACTATTATCAGGCAACAGATGCAGATCTCGGAATCAACGCAGATATTCGTTATCAGATACTAAATGAGCAATCGCAGCGGTTTGCTATAGACCCAGAAACAGGGCGTGTGCGTGCAGTGGCTGCATTTGCAAGAGATGCAGGCAGAGTTTTTGGCTTTGACGTTAAAGCCACTGATAAGAAAGGGGCCGATGATGGAAAATCTGCAATTGCTAATGTTTTTGTAAGTATATTTTTTTAACATAATTACAATATTACTGTGCTGAATTTCTTTTAAATTAAAAGTAGTTAGGGATAAAAAAAAAATTAGTGTACGCACTACGCATACCTAAGGTAAAATAAACATTTTTCTTGTTTTAGGTATACGTGCTTGATGACAATAAACAACTACTACTTGTTCTTGGTGCTAAGCCCATGGAAGTTGAAAAAGAAGTAGAAAATATAACTCGAACATTAACATCCATGACGGGTTATGACATAAGAATCCGTCGTCTTGAGACTAATAATAGAATTGCTATGGACGGATATGCGTAAGTTAATTGAGATGAGCTATGTGGCCTAGACTGAAGTGACTAAAACGTACTAGTGTTCGGTATTGATCTAACTAGATTATTTTTTAACTAACTAACATTTCCTCAAATCTTATACATTGATATATGTAACAGAAGTCGCAAACGGGCACTAAGGTATCGAGCACTGGGTAATACGTTTATCACAATGAATACTGAAAATGTTCTAAAATAAACTGAAAAATTGGTAATGAATTTACATTTTCAGCACTGACATGTTTATTTACGCTATTGACCCCATGTCAAATACTATCATTGATATGGATGTCCTTCAAAAGTAAGTGGTTTTCTTTTATTCGACGTTACAATAATAGTGATGAAGTATTATAATTATGTTACTTATTTAACGAACTAACATTTTTAGATCATTATTAAAAAAAGGCCCTGAACTGCGCCAGAATCTCGCTGGTTTTAAATTAATCGAGGTGGGAGATGCTTCCATGGCTCAACCAAGAGGCGCCAGGTTACTTGGTACTATGGAAATAAGCGCAGTTGCACTAGGTTGCATTGTTTTTGCTGCAACCCTTACGACAACAATTGCCATAAAATGTTTAAGAAGCCGAAGGTAAAATGCTTATTCTCCTATATTAGTTTTTTAACAAAGTACATTGAAAGTAGTTAGCTTTGAGACCTGAGAATGCTTAGGAACTGTTTCAGTCTTTAAACGCAGTTTTCTAAGAGGCGCTATTTATTTACTTATTACTTTCTAATAATTCAAAATGTGGCTTTGTAAGCGAGTTCGATAAATAGATTATACATACAACCTATGACTTTGTACATTAAAGATTCTAAAATAATTTCAATCCATTCTCACGAATTGATTTTTTTTGCTATTGAAGAAAAGCCTTCCTGACTGGGACACTTTAACCCATTGAATTCTATTTTAGCTACACCAAGAGGTAAGCAAATATATTTTACTATTACCTTTTCAGACATGGTCACCACCACAAACGAAAGCATGTCACACATTATTTTATATAATAATATTTAGCTTTACTTTTATTTCTAGTGCATGGTTGTTAACTTTTGTGATACTTTCAGTAGTTTTAATCTTTGTTGACTTTTTTTTTGTAATTTATTATATTGAAACAAATTTGTCTTTTTTATATGAAAATAAATCAACTGTTTTAAGAAATGGCCTTAGTTAATTTCATGTTCACTGATTTTTTTTCGGTTCTATTCTTCTTCATTTCTTTCGACACTCAACTTCATTTCCTCTCTACAATCTTTTGTTGATAACCAAATTCTTCTTTTGACTGACTTTTCTTCTATCTTTTGCCCTAACAGAAATCGTCACAAACCATATTCCCAGCAACGTCTTAATGCTTTCTCCACTGAGCACTTAACTAAATACGGGGGTCTCTTTCCATCTGGAGGAAACCAGTGTCAGGAACTTCACCAATCAATCAGCGAGGCAGATTCCTACATTGATGTCATAAATCATAACGTAACTAAGAAGATATGCCCTCATGGAAATACTGTAGAAGAGTTTGGAAAAGCTCACCAGAAATGTATCAAAAATCAGTTTGGCGATCATACATCGGATTTTAATCAAAAACACGAAAAACTCTGTATTAAGTACAACCAGCGACCGCTTCAAAAAAGGTAAAAACATTGAATTTAAATTTGATATTAATTACTTAAAATAATAATATAATACATTTATGCATATACTAACCCAATTTTCAGAATTCACAAAAATTACTAAGCATGAACATTTCCAACTATTACTCGTATGGTCAAACTAGAAATAAGAGCCAACACTTTTCTTCAATACCGGCTAAAATTTATTGAGTTTCTACAAACTTCTCGTATGGTTAAATCTAAGCTTTATGCATTGGCAACACATTACAGGTACTCTATTAATAATAAACTTGCGCCATTCCATTCAGTAATTAACATAATTTAACACACACTCATTCACTTAGGAAGGGTCATGACACCTCGATAACGTCAGTCAATTCTAGTGGACAGGACTCTGGGATTGCCGAGGCTGCACGGTGTCCGTGTGGCCAGTCGAGTGTGCATACTTCGGAAGAAAGCAGTGGGTATGTAAATATTCGCAACATAATCCTCATTAAACAAATTTCAGTCATACAGGTCGATTCACAAGAGCTGGCACAAATTGATATAAATACATACAATAGAGGTAAGCGAAAAAAGTAGTGTGTGTTTTATGCATGGGCCGCATACATCAAATGATAGAAGTCGTTCATTTCATTCATTCCATTCGTATCAGCTCTTGTGCATTGACTTTTTCATCTCACTTGCTGTCTAAGCGCGCCATTGCTTGCATGCGTAACGGAAGTAATAGAAAAGTAAAATTCCCTAGGGACTAATAGAAATGTCAGTACGTCATTTAATAATGTTTTGTCTTAAAACTCAGTTTTTTTGTCGGCAAGTGTAATGAAAAACATTGTATGCATCACGGTCGGTCAGCGGAATACTAACTCGAGTCATTAAAAGCCCTCCGCCTACGGCGTCGGGCTTCTAACACTCTCGTTAGTAATTCCGTACTTACCTCCCTTGATGCCCTATGTACTATTACATTGCATTACTCTGGTGATTGAAATATAAAATTTAAATAATGCTGTTTTGCGATGGTAACGTTAAAATCTAAACATAATATATTATGCAAGGCTGGGATTCTCTGGAGATTAATCGGGTGGATACGTTGAGCTTTTTGGAAGGTTTCGGTTTTATTTATTGTGATATATGCAAGTTTTGAACACAAAAGCATTATTACCGTGAAGTGGGCGTTCCGTATCAAAGGGACATACTTAGTAACAAAATCTCTTGTCATATTGTTTTGTCCTAATGAATGGTAATAATAATCCATTTGGTATTATCTAATGCATGGTTAAAACTTTTCAATATTTAGTAATTATTATATTATACTTAGCCGTTGGCTGCAGACTAAATTATTCATAATCTTAAATGTAGCTTTGACATTACTATCTACGAGTATTATAATTTACGAATATTTGAAGCACTTTTTGTTTACTCAAATTTGGCGAGAACAGATCTGATATGTGTTATCATGTCGTTTTAATAATTATTATGTTATTTTGAAATCTTTGAAATGCAATGTTTTACAATCGATATTTGATTTTGCTATTGATTGTTACATATATTACAATAATCGCTAACAGTTAAAGTACTTATACGTATGTACGAGTACATGGTTATAAATTGTTATAACCAGGGACTATTCCTCGGGTCCTGATCCATGTGTAACTTTTATTTCAACTATTTTTTAATCCTCAATCTCAATATTTTAGTAGTTAATATCATGGTTTTTGATTGCAGCTGCAGTTACGAAGACTCCTTAAAATCTAACCATAATCAAGAACGAAAACCTTATTATCGGGATCCCCGACCAGAATCTGATCAAAGGTTTTCACGCCGAGCATCTTTTGGCCACCAGCCCGTCCAACCACGACGAACAAATTATGGACGACAGTCGTTTTCAGAAAACATGCAAAGACATTATCCACCATTTGAACGAATGTCTGCAAACAGCAGAATAACGAAGCATATATCATCGCCCAACGTGGCAAATCCTCCTCAGTCATATTTTATGAATAAAGACTTCAAACGAAAAGAAGCTTTAAATGAACCAATGATAGATTATGATCAAAGTGATGATGACGTGTTCGATACAAGAATTGACAGAAGGCCAAGTAAGGTCAAAAGAGGGAAATTTATGGAATTGGGAGGACAAGCTGCAGTATTTGTAGCAACGCCAGCTGCGGCGGAGATAATTAGAAGGCAGGGTAGTGAAAGATTAATGTTTGCCAGGCCTTTATAGTATTTACTAAGACTTTCATTTCTGACACCATATTTGTGATATGATAAAGTGAAAAGTTTTACTGTTGCCAAAGTGGGATAAGTACCTACAGGTTATGTCTTTGAAGACAGAAGCGTAACCGTGTTGGCTTGGCTTCGCTTGCTAAGAAAATGCAATACTTTACATTGTTTAAACAATGTGAAATCTATTGTTTTGCAAGGATTTGAAATTGTGTGTCGTTTTTATTCTTGCCAATTCGATGGATTGTGAACCTGTATGTAAAATTATTTAAAAATATAAACGAAGAACAATAAAAAAAGTTATGATGTCGCTGTCAGATTTGATGGTGGTATAGATATGTTAACCGCAATACTACTAATTTAACATGAAGTTTTTGTTCCACCTGCCTACACCTGTCCTACCCAAAGGACATAGGCCACAATATTTTTTTTAACTCTATATCTATTAGATAAATTTCCAATTTGATTTGGCAAATTTTGACGTAATGTAGCACGAGGTTAAGTTTGTTCATAATTCGTAATGATTGAAAATTGAAAACTTTTTTGTATAAATAACATTTCTGAACACTCCGTAGGTAAATGCACCATAACGTCCATAACATAAGCGATAATAATTTCTTATGCAAAGAAGACCGCAAGTAATATTTGAAAGGGCACAAGCTTTCATTATATAAGATATAATTTCTGGGGACGGTACTTATACGTACCTAGATGAGGTACGTATAAGTACCGTGTAGCACCAATAAATCTAACAGTAATAAAGATATTTGCCTCGCCCTTATTAAAAGTTATTGTTATGAAAAGCATTTTTAAACGTAAATAGTTAACGTAGAAAGAGCTCTGCTTAACGTATTTAGGTACCGTAGTTACCTAGGTACCGTACTTACTACGTGATGTGCCTACTGTTATACTTTCTTTTAATTTGTTATCATTCATAATCATTTGTACACAAATTTTATATTTCCTTGTTAGTTAATGAGTGCCATTTGGTGTGATTGAAGACTTGTATCCAAACACCTATTATCCTGAACCACCTTTTAATGTAGGTATCATTCTTTGTTAATATTTTGTGTAAAAATGTTCATTTCTGTAAATATTATGTAGGTTTTAATAATAAAGTATTCTTAAGTATTCTGTGCTTTCATTTAATTGCTTATAAATAAACGGTGGATAAGTAGGTGGCTAAGAATTAAGATGTTGCTTAAATAGTAGACACAAACTACTTCTCTCAGTTTTAGTACTTAGTAGTCGTAATAATTAAACAAGTTTAATAACATATTTACACGCTTCACTAATATTTCACTCAAAATGATTAAACGTAAGAATGAAGTGTGTTTACACAGATAAAAAGGATATCTTTGTTTGAGAAAACATATATTCTTAGCATATTTACTGGAATCAAATCAAAAACGTATTATCTTAAAATATATTTGTACCAGTCTGACTGTAGCATTTCTCAGTTGAAAAATTCATTTTTCTTCCATTATATTCTGGTTTCAAGAGTAAAATGCTTATTACGTATAAGATATATGGGCGTTATGCCCAAGATCACTGATTTGTCTTATAACAAAAAGTCATAAAATGTGTAATTCAAGAAAATTTTCTGTTTGCAAGATACAAATTCTTGATTGTTGTGACATTGTTTTAGTTTGATTTCATGTTTTCTTATTTGAAGTAATTGTGATTCTCGAAGTAAAGTAAACTAATTTTAAAGCAATTAGATAAAGCATTCTTATTTTGATTTTTGATTATTTGTATTCATGGTATAATATCTTGGTATAAAAAGCAAATACTGAGAGTAAATTAATCTGTTTTTAAGAAAATATTTTTTTACGGCTATAGGGAGAGGATCATATTCTTAGATTAAAAATATTTGCTTAGCATTGAAGAAATTTGTTTTAGTTGAAGTGACCTGTTTTTACCGTGTATTATAGGTATAGGTAGTAAATCTATTTTGTGACCCCAAATTCAAAATTAATAATGTTTCAAACCAATCTCAGACATGCAATACCGACCTACGAACAAATTGCATTAAATATTTTGTATGCTATGTGTAGGTATTTAGGTCTAAGAGATTTAATATGAAAAATGTCGTGATTCCGCTTCCTATGTGTAATGGTAATGGACAAATGTATTTGGCGACGAGATGGATTATTCTGATTCAAAAACGATATACCAATTGAATATCATATTTTATGCACTTATCGCCTGGCCACAAGATTGATATCATGTTGTGAAACTCTGAATACGCGTCGAGGTCGGTGCCCGCTGTATTGCGATGATTTACGCAAATCGTCAACGCGGATTTTCTGATAACGCTTTTCAAATCAGCGTTTTTCTGATCACACATTCTGAAGCAGGATGTTTTTCTCTAAAAGGATGGAAATGTCCTGTTTTTTTTTAATTTCAAGCAATAGCAATAATATCATAAACATACCTTGAAGTATTGTCAAACATTTACAGACAGCATAAAAAAACTAATTGGTACTTATTCATATTGCCAAAATTTTAAAGACAGCATAAAAGTCAAATTGGTACTAACTCAAAAAAAAAAACCCGGCCAAGTGCGAGTCGGACTCGCGCGCGAAGGGTTCCGTACCATTATCAATTTATTATTAAAAAATACAGTTAAATCAACCTACCTCAAAAACTATAGGAGATAATTTAATCAAACCAAAAATCGTTGATAGAGTTTATTAATGTGCATAACATATTTTTTTTTTAGAATTTTATATCGCGTAGTTTAAAAAATAGAGGGGGGGGGACACATTTTTTAGACTTTGAGAGCTGATATCTCGAAAACGATTTGCTTAAATAAAAATGAGATTTATAAACCTTCATATCATTTTCAAAGACCTTTCTATTAATACCCCACACGCTTATATACAACAAAAAATTTTTTTTATCCCTCGGTTACATGTATGGAGGGCCCCTACCCCAATGGTTTTTTTTACAATTTAGTATCGTAATCCTGTAGCGGTTTATACAACACATATCCTTACCGAATTTCGTTACTGTAGCATTAATAGTTTCCGAGTAAATCGGCTGTGACAGACGGACAGACGGACAGACGGACAGACGGACATGACGAATCTATAAGGGTTCCGTTTTTGCCATTTTGGCTACGGAACCCTAAAAATAAGACTAATAAGACAAAACTGTTTATACATTTTAGTAATAGATACTGAATAACATATAACCGGCATTCTGTTGCGGAACATTGACACAAAAGTATTGCCCAAATGGTTGCCCAGTAAAACTCCTTTTATTGTCCGAAGCAAATAAAGTACTGATAGAGCATCGCATCTCGTAGCCCATTCGAGTCAATAGGTATGACAATAACAATGTTGCCAAAGAAGTGGTGACAGCTAGTTCAGTGTTGTTCGATCGAAAAGGGATGGAATGCGTAAACCTTGGTTCATCTTTTGTTATCTGAACTAGTAACCAGTTTTCTTTCTCAGACTACTCGTGCATACTCGTGATTACAATAGCGAACCTACAAACCTTTAGTTGACTATGGAATGTAATCTAAGTAATGAAGGTTTTCTCGAAAACGTATGTCACTTGTTGGCGCCACTTAGCCGTAAGGTCCCGCTAAGAAACATAATTATCTAGCCCTAAAGAAAAACTAACTAGAAGGTATTTTTATTTTTAACACGAAACTATAGCCGCTCTGAGAATTTAGACAAGTTTTTGGACCTGACGCCTCAGTGCTGCCGCCCTGGTGAACGTCATTTCAGAAAACCCTCATTGCAAGACATAATTTTGTCTACGAAATATAAGTAACTAATGAAGAAACAGGTTTCAAACGTTTTTATTACTTCAATTCTCCGGTATAGGTTTCCGTAGCCAAATGGAGAAAAGTCCTAATTCTAACATCATTATCCATTCTTCACGTTTACGTCACAACCTGGGAAACTATTTATGAAGCATAAACCATAGTAAGTTAATTAGTATATATATATTAGCGCACGCAAATTGTTTGCTGAGATCGCGAAACGTCTGGTTGACGTAACTAAAGACCGAAGAGCTGGCGTCTTCCTCGCACAACGCATAGTATTGCGATACAGCGAGGAAATGCTGCCAGCATCCTCGGTACAATGCCACAAGGGCCAATCTTAGATACCTATAGGTTAGGTTAAGTAGATAAGTTCGATTTAATCTATGTACATAAATTGTAGTTTTGAAAATAAATATATATTAAAAAGTATACATAGGTACTATGCAAGTAAGCAAGTATAATATGTACAATTCTAGTACCTATGGCGCCTAGTTTCTTATAACGATCTCGATGATGGAACAAGTACCCCTGTTTAGCAGAGATCAAAGGCGCAGAGACAAGCACCTTGTTACTCGTATTCCGAAAACACGTGGATAGAATTCAATAGCCTTTTTTATCGCTTTGTTAGTTAATATGTACTCGTGCAGCAAGATACTCTGAGTAAATTGGTGTATTTTTTGTATAAATAAAAATATCGTTATAAACTATAGTACGAAAAAGACAATTAAAATTATGATTATGACACATGAAGCTAGCTGGATTGAAAATATTTTTTTGAAAATTTTTGTTAATTTCAAGCTACGTTTTGTCGGACTATTATACGAGTATGCTGCTACAATGAGTATGAATTGGTAAATTACTTGTTCTCACAAAATAATTGTAACTCCTTGTCAAAATAAAGTTCAATTTAAAATCGTATTTTTTTATACATTTCGGCGTAGGGCCCTTTTATATCAGGTCCGGCCGAGCTATAGGGAGGAGGTTTAGCTATCTACGCACTTATGCATGTAGGCATGGACTCATAACGAAAACACAACATGAATTAAGATCTTTTTTATTACTACTCTGGTTCGCAAGAGTTAAACCACAACAGAGAAGAACCAGGAAGAAACTCAGCGGGTTGTATGTTTTAATCTTTTCAAATCATTGGTAATTACAATTTTAAATCATTACAATAGGTACACACTTAAAACACGATTAATCAAAACACTTTAAACAGCAACAACAACTAATGGAAAACGACTGGAGAGTTCTAAGTTTGAGTCCATGCTTCACCAATTTCAAAACACAAGAAATAACGTCTTTCGTCAGGATGCTAGGAAATAAGAATAACGATCTGAATCTAACGAATTGACTTTCCAATGTCTAAAGCAAGAAAAACTTCTTTCTAAGTCTAACGCGCGAATGCCAATGCATCCATGAACAACGCTAGTGACCTTTTATACTGTCAGGTCATAAACTACCTGCTTCACAGGCGGGTAGATCTCAACCGGGTTTTATTATCTACCTGATGCATGGACCAAAGCAAAGACCACTCCAAGCAATACATTGCTTATCGTTTTCTAGATTTAGTAACTCTTAACAAATTAATTGTAAACATTGCAAACAAAACTGTTCTCATTTTAAATAACGAAATTCTGGCGTTCGATGACTCGACGTGTCGTACAGGTCTGCGCGAACTGAAGCGCGACTCCGACATACATATGTGTAGTATTTTGCTTCAGTCGCAAATTAACTTCCGATTGAGGCTTAAAAAATCGAGCAAGAGCATGTCACGCCATGCTCAGTGATTGGTTACGTAGTTATACTTTTTTATTTTAGTTGATATATCTCCGAAAATATTGATTTTACAAAAAAAACTTTCTTCTGTGACCTTAATTATTTTTAAACCTATTTAACGATAAAGCCTTGGTGACGGTAGTAACAATACATTTGTCTCCACTTCAACTCTACCCGCGGGTGTCGTAAGACCCAAGAGAGAGCAAAAAAGGTGTATTTTGCTAGTCATTAAAATGTGACTTTTACACTGATACCAAATGATCTTATTCAGAGCTAAGCTATTACTAAGGTTAGATAGTAAATGGAGCGATGAGCGAAGTTATTGTGGCAGTGTGAGAAATCGCGGTAATATATAACGATAAGCGGAGCAGGCAATATTTGCCGATTGTTTACGGAAACCCAGCAGTACGTTTGCCACTTTACTAACAACCATGTAGATAAGTCCTTCATAAATATATTTTTTCGAGTGAGGCCCTAAGTCATTTTATAATATAGTACCTAAAACCTTCTACTGCCCCAAAAAGGAGTGTATTGTTTCAGGGTTCTTGTGAGTATGTGAGTTTCTTCGTACCTCTAGAAATACATAATCATCACATCATCAGCCCATATCAGTCTACTGATGGACGTCAGCCTTTACTATTCGTCAGCAACTATGCGTATAGTTGCCTGAGGAGGAAAATGCATATAATCGCCACGCTGACCAAGCGGGTTGACAATCGCAGTAATGTGTTCATTATGATGACGCTGCTGCTCATCATCAATCTTTGATCAAAGAATGGTCAGTGACACTTCAATCCCTTAGCCAACTCTTATTACAACACCCGCGGGAAGAGTTGGGGTGATGACAAAGTATTCTACTGCCGCCAGCACACGGCCACATAATGCTTCAACCGATTTTGATGTATGAGATATGGGCATATGGTGCATTATCTATGGTCATCAGTGTTGCCAATGACCAAAAAAGAATTTATGCTTGTTCAGATTTTTTAAAGAGATCAATAGTGTCTGTTCCATAACGCGTCCGCTTCATTGCGTATTCCCCCTTTCGATAGCATTCTTATGCTACCGCACGTGTCACCGTGTTTAGTGATGATATGTTTTTCAATTAAACTTTTTTGAATACCTGTAACCGGTCAAACTGCTTTAGAATTATTTCAAAAATAGTCACACGTTCTCGGTAAGTTCTGCTAAAACTCTAGGTTTACTTGTAAATCTGTGTTTCATAAGTTTTATGACAAAAAACATCGACAGAACTTTGCACTGCACAGTCAAAGGCATTAAGGTGTATAAAAAATGCTCAAAAATATGTCCCAGTGCACTTTAATTCCGTGTAATAAGAACGTCGTAACATATTTATAAGAAGGTTCTTTCAATACATATTTTTTGCACTTGACTGAACATGAATCGACGTGTTATGTAATGATTTTAACGTATGAAATCTTGATATACTTTAACATCTTTCATTCGATTGTTTAAAAACTTTTTACAAACAATAATACAACCCATATAAACGCTCTAAGTAAATCATTATTTAGCATCTAGGATGTGACCAAAATGATCCTGAGGCTTTCATACAAAATTAGAGTATTTATTTTAAATTTGTGTCATTAAGGAGAGTCATTAATCGTGTCCCGGCTTATCCTGATGCTTGCTCACCCTACAGGACCGGTCCTACTCGCGCGGTCACCCAGCTCCATTATGAGGTCAATACACTTTTGACGGAGGTAACTTAAATCAGGGACTGATTAGACACGCATTACAGTCACATCTTCTTAAACTTAAAAAATTATAACGTAATACCAGTTAGTTGATAGTCCACATTGCCTATATCTCGGCACTATCGGCATGCGTGGTGTTCAATAAAAAATGGAGCCCATACAGGGTGGTCTAAACCCTTGATGTTAATTTTTTAAATATTTTATGTCATACACAATATATGAATATATTACATTGCTAAGAAACTCTGAGGTGAAACATATCTTTTAAGTTTACTAAATCATTATCTCGAAAATTACGTTATAATATAATAAACATGGGGGTATATTCCAATAGCATGACGTGAGGAATGTAAAAAAAATCGAGACCAAAGAATTGATGTGGTAAGTACAGTATAATTTAATTAAATGTTTATTCTATACGAGTAATTTGGAATTATCTACACATAAAGGGCACCGAAAAAGAAGCCTACCTATTCTCTTTTTATATCCATTAGGTAGGTATTTGAAGACAGTTTCCAAGATAAATTATTATAGACATTATTTTCATCGTCTGAAGTCTTATTACCGATTTCGTTTTATTTGCGAGTATATCACGACCATTGTTAGAAATAAGGTCTCAGTTTATGTATGCACATTTGTAGAAATAGTTAAGCGAAGGGTAGAAATGTTATGAGGTCATAGTCAGGCTCATTTATCTTGTAACATAATCGGGTCGCAAAATATATTCCTATCCCAAATTTCAAGCCTTATATTTTATGTATGTAATATTAATGTTATTCTAAGCCGATTATGTAAGACAAATTGAATTTAAATGCAAAGTTTGATTTGTTCACTTTTGATAAACTAGTTCAATGAGGTTTAATAATTTTTAGTTGTAATCTGACAGTCTAAGAATAACCCAAATTATGGCTGATCTAGAACTCAAAGTGTGTGTTAAATTAATTAGATAATGGAGTACCTAAGTAGTTATAGGTATATATTGTTCTCACTAATAATGTTTTTAATTGAAAGGAAATAATTATGTCCTGCTTCATACTGCAAGTTGAAAAATTTAAAGGTAAGATGCCAATGTATGGGTACAATTTTATATTAAACAAACCGGCGAAAAGCAGGTCGGCTTAGTGTAGGGTTCCGTAGTTGGTCAAAAACGGCTGGGCCGAATTATGTTAAAAATAGTTTATGTTTAGAGTATTCTATTTATAAGCCAAATCACATCATAATACATCATCCGCCGATGTATGCATTAAGAGGTAATGCCCGTAATCGCCACGCTGGGCAAGCCGGTTGGCGATCGCAGTGATGTGTCACAAATGCTGCTGCCCATCATCGATCTTTAATCAGTGACACTTCAATCTCTTAGTCGACTCTTACACAACACCCACTGGAAGAGTTGGATAAACCTAATATCCATTTTTTTTCGGCCCTACGAATAAAAAAATACAGAGGGAAAAAGATGTGTGAAGAAATGACACGTGAAATTCAGTTACAGCCATTTGTGGTTCTTACGAGCTTTATTAGCCTAAGCTCAGTCTTGCTCTTATGTTTGCGGTCTACAACCCAAATGTTTGCGCGCCTAAGACTTCAATGCGGTGTCCAAAACATATTTCCGATAATAAACTGCTACTACTTTGACACCAAACTTAATAAAATCTACTAAACTTGGTAACACTTCATATCGTTCACCCTGTATGTAAAATTCTAATGTCGACTTTATTTAATAGGTAAACAAATATAAATCGTTTATAACATGTAAACATGTTGGTATGGTTGGTCCACAGGCTTTGTTTGACAAAATATGTTCGCTAAGGATGTGAGCCTCCTCCATTGTCTAGATTATAATTATGAAAAGAGGTTTGTCAGGTGTTTTTGCTAAAAATAGGCTTCCATCATTTGGGACCTCAACGCGTGTGTGAAAATTTTCTCGCTTAGATAATTAAGTGGGATCGTAAAATGTTAAATGTGATACATTGACTAAAATTAGCACCCTCAATTATTATGTAAAACATGTGTAGGTAAATAGCATGCGTGTGTTAATTCGGGTACGTTTCAGAAGATGAAAACATAAGTCGATGTAGGTAGACAGAGGTAGTCGAGGTATAACACAGGTACAACACAGGTAGGACGTAGGACAGACATTTTAAAATAACTGTTGAAATCTGAAATCTGAAAATTTGAAATCTGTGAGAGAGCTTCCTCTTTAGCTAGAAAAATATTTATTTCTACAGAAAACATCGTCAAACCGATGGTCAACTGTGAATCATCACTTAGCGAAAGTACGATTTTAAATAATACAGACATGTAAAGGTAGTAGGTCAAAAGCGTTAAAATGAGGTTTACAAGTTACAAGAACCACATTAATTTACTCATATACCTAAATATTGCCCGAAAACGGATTGAATATGAATGTTTTTTTTTCTTTTACGGAATATTCCTGGAAAATACAAGTATTACTCGTAGCTACGCGAGTTATCTTTTCGACTCATCTGTAAGCAAAATCACTCTATGTAAATGTAATCAAGTGGCCACAGGAACACTGTTTATGGTTAGCAATAAAATTTAATAGGGCGACCCTTTATTAATTTATGGACTCTTTTTTTTAGGTTTATGACATTTTATGACTCTTTCGGTAAAAGTCTTTCTATGTAACGTGATAAAATGTTTGTCAGTAGTGAAACGGCCGAGCGGGTTCATGAACTTTGTGTTTGAAGGAAAAAGTAATTGATGAAAGCTTCCTCATAGTCACGTTTCGCTTTCCAATTAGAGAAAGGGTTGTTTATCCCTTTATTATACACGGAGATATGCAATGTTTAATTTCGTGCACAAGATATAGGTACATTTTTTTTGTTTTTGTGATATTACTCATTGCACCTTTAGGACGGACATGAGCTAATGCTGAAACAATAATTGTTCAATTCCGCTCTGTAGGTGCGACACGTTAAAATTATACATACTTAATTTTTTTTCCTAATGAGTAAAGTACAAAGACGTAAATTGCCCTCTTTCTTATTTTACCAAAACAAAATTACTTTTGCGGGATCAACGAGACAATCTTACATACAAAAACTTAACACAAAATTTCGTGTACACAGCAAAATCAAACTTCCATAAAGAAAACAATACCGACCCTTATCTTTCCATCTAAACTTCCCTTTACCATTTGTTATTGTAATCGGATTGCTGACATGGTGGTAAAGAGTAGTATGATTTTACAGAAATCATTAAAGAAAGCTGGTGAGGCCGGATGGGTCTAAAACGGGCAACCCCATTTCCCGTCAAAGTGTACATAATATTTATATGGTATACATGCATGGCATCTTCACCAGCAATCCATGGTAGTGTCACGTGAGTTATTGTCAACCTGTATTATTTGCATATCTTGGGCGCTTGTTATGTAAAATAAGAATAACAGCACCAGCATCAGCAGTTCCTTATAATGCGGACGTTCCAGGCGGGAGTAACACACGTTACAACTGGATCATAGTTCGTTACTAAACCTTGCTCATAATTTTGGTTTATTGATATGGTTCTATTATGGGTTTTTGATATGCTTGACATTATGTAAATGGTTAAAATTATTGTGATTTTAAAGGAAGCTCCAAATATATATAACTGGAACACAGTAAGTTAGTTGATGTAAGTCGACTTTGATGCTTTATCTACCATCAATATTTTGGTTCACATCCAACATGTTATGAAACTAACAGTCCGATTGGTATCAAATAATTATTTTAGTTTTTTTATTAACTTTAACAGCGTTTACATAAAATGAAGACAATTAGTAACTACAGTAAGCCTCCAATAATTATCCCTATTTCAACTCCCTTAATTATACATTATAAATTTGATAGTCTGAGTTTTGATTTGACACTTGCGCAATCCTTAAATGAATGGTCTACGGAAGAAACATGTCCAGTGTTTAAAAAAATCAGGACAAATTCACACCTTTTTCTGTTGGAAGTAAGGTGGTTTTTCCTTCTGTACTTTGAATTGACTAGACATGTTCTTTCCGTGGACCCTTCAAATACTAAAATAAGATTAGGATGAGATAGGAGAACAACAGGAAAAAAGTTATCCTATGTTTTTACTTTGACCTATTAAACTTGAATTAGTTTAAAAAAATATGTTATGTAATTATCGAAATAAAATGTGTATTGTGTTTTCATTATGACAGACTGATTAGATTTAAGTCTCTGACCAAGATTGTCAGACACGTACGAGTGCTGGTTAAATACCTACATGGCATCTACAATCTACTAGATTGTCAGACACGTACGAGTGCTGGTTAAATACCTACATGGCAGCTACAATCTACTAGATTGTCAGACACGTACGAGTGCTGGTTAAATACCTACATGGCAGCTACAATCTACTAGATTGTCAGACACGTACGAGTGTTGGTTAAATACCTACAAGGCAGCTACAATCTACTAGATTGTCAGACACGTACGAGTGCTGGTTAAATACCTACATGGCAGCTACAATCTACTAGATTGTCAGATACGTACGAGTGCTGGTTAAATACCTACAAGGCAGCTACAGTCTACTAGATTGTCAGACACGTACGAGTGCTGGTTAAATACCTACATGGCAGCTACAATCTACTAGGTAGATACTAATTGTTAAGCCTTGGTACGTATACCTTCTGTGATAGGTTAAAATCTATTGGCATAGAATTTCTCTACACTAGCAATCCAAATTTGTACATCCTTTGTTTACAACCATAAGGTTGAACGACCCATCCGATAACGACTTACGAACAAATTTGTAAGAAAAGAGTTTGAATGATATCATGTTGCTCGATCGAAATGTTGTTGCAAAAATAAACATTATTGCCGTCGCGAATTAAATGAATGGATCTTTTTACAGCGTTTATAGCAACAAGTAGTAACTTGTATATGGTTTATGGCAAACAAATGAATTTTACTTGATATTTAAGGTTGTAATCCCTTAATAATATAATTTGATCAAATGAAAAATAATAGAATACTTACCAGTATGCATATAAAATTGTTACAATTTAATGGAAAATTTAATCATTACCTATTGTAAACACGGAACAATTTATGTTTTATTGCACGACATAAGCTTCAGCCACATTCCTTTAAGTAAATTACCTATTGAATGGACACTTTGTGGGAGATTTGACACTAATTGAATGTTTTTCTTAAAACTATTTGGGAATACGTATAAGTATTTTGGCTGCAGTTATCGGTAGCGTTCTTATCAAATAAGTTGGAGCTTTGTTCGCTTCACACATTATTTTTACTTAAATAAAAGCTATTCCTACTTTTTCATGTCTCTTATACTTGCCACGAGCTGTGTATTTCGATGTCAAATTTGCGAAATTAATTCGCGTCATACTTGTACGGTAAGCATAATGCTAGGCCATCCATCACGCATTTTCGTAGCTTCATCGTTTAAAAGGCTTTCACATAAGGATGTGAGATATAGGATGCCTATGTGCACTAATAAAAAAATAAATAAATATCTTAGGACATATTTACATAAATCGAGCTAGTCCCAGCGTAAGGTCAATTTTAAGCCTTGTGATATGTGTACCAAGCGACGATAGATAGATACTTGTAGAAACCTACTTAAATACACTTTTCACTATCTCAATGGTTATGCCTGCAAACTGTTGTATTAAGTACGGTAAGCGGAACAGTGCAGTAAGTCGTTAGGACTTGCCAGTATAACAGAAGTGGCAAGTTACATCTATTGTAATGGTAAATATATTTACAATGCTCGGGCGTTTTATATCTACTGAAACTTAATAATTTTAATTTGTTATAGCACCGCCCACAACTTCTCTGCTTTGCCTGGTTCACTGGTAGAGAATGCCTCATGGCATTAAGGCCGCCTTTTGTACATTAATGTTTTTTTTGTGCTATAGATTAAATAAATTTTATTACGTAATATGTACCCTTTCGTTCGAATTCATTCAAAAGATTGATTAGCAAATTTTGAATAATGATGCAACAAAACTGTCAAAGGCTGTTAAGACAGCAGTTTATTGTCAAACATTTAGAATAAGCTCGATAAATCGTACATCGTACATTAGGTGACACTGATAATTAATAAAATAAAAAATATCAAACAAGCAAAGAATCAGTCTCTGTGATAACGTCTTTTTTTAGATAAAGAATATCATAACAAACGAAGGTAAATATTAATACTAGGCCAGTAAACGTATCTTGTTACCAATTTGGGAATTTATTTTGTCGAGTTATACGTAAATATTTATGTAATTGTAATGACCGTTATTTATTACCGTGTGTTATTAACAATATTTGTAATACTTATGATATTATGTCTGTCTATGGATACAAAACGACTTTATAAAAACATCTTCTTTAGGTTACACTCTCGGCAACATCTTATATAAATTGAGGCTAATGAAAAAAATACACTAAATTCTAAAGTCTGTCCGTCTGTCAGCAACATCATAGCTCCTTGCCCGTTAGTACTTGAAATTTGTACTTTAGTGTAGGTATACATATTAATCACGCTGTCAAAGTGGTAAAATAAAATATAGACAAAAAAAAATTCCCCTGCTCGTTAGGTGGGATTTTTTTTATGTAATCGTATAGTATGTCAAATTAGGTTTTTTAAAAATAGTCGAAAGAAAGTTTTTTTCTTAAATAAATATTTTCTGAGATACCTAACTGGTTCAGAATAAAAAATTGCCCTCCTCCCCTCCCAAACTTTTGATCCGAGGGTCCTAAAAATTAAAAAAAAAACAACAGTTGAATACCCATTAAAATAATACTATTTCGGACATAATCGGCTCAGCCGTTTTTGAACAACATGACCCGACATGCTCTTGGCCAGTTTTAATCCTATTTGCACTCAGTTATTGCTTCACCCTGGAGGTGGTAAAAGCAGACAAAGCAGTACCTCTTTACAACACTATCACTAAACCGTGAAGAGCCACATCGCATGTTCAAATTAGAACACAATTTGAGATGTTTTTGGAGGAATTTTTCAGAATAGTCATAGTCATAGTCATATACTTTATTTGCCATAAGTATACAAGTATACATGCAAATATACATTTAAAATTCGTATTTACATTTAAAAAAAACATTCAGTCGATATTAGACGTGTACATACATTTACAATTTTACATTACTTAACTATTAACATTTCAAAACGGAATAATTCAAAATCAATCAAAATAATAATATATAATCAGCGAAACGAATAACAGAAAACTAAATAACACAAAATAATGTCAAAATAATACAATTAAATTTCAGTAATAAAAGTAACTCATTTAAACATGTCTAATCTAGTGCATTTGCAAAATATTCATCAATGGTATAATAAGGTCTGCTTAAAAAGTATTGCTTAAGTTTTCTATCAAATTTATTTATATCGCTACAGTCTTTTATGTCAGCGTGCAATTTATTATATACCATAATTGGAATATTATTTATGTTCTTATTGAAGTGACTGAAGTGGGATTTAACTAAAGCCAAATTGTTTGTTTTCCTAAAATTGTGGTTGAGATATTGTCTGGCTTTTGGGTATTCTTTTACATTTTTATGAATATACAGACAAATGCGGTATAGATACATTGACACTACAGTAAGTATCTTATTATCTATAAACATCTGTCTGTGGGTTATTGGTACATGTTTACAACCTTCAATCATTCTGATAGCCTTTTTTTTGCATAAGCAGAATAAAATTAATCTTGCTTGCATTTCCCCAAACTTCAACACAATAACGCAATATGCTTTCGAAATATGAGTAATAAATAATCAAAAGTGCCTTTTTATCGCTTGTTTTCATAAGTGATCTCATTGTGTAGCAAGCGCTAGCCAGACATTTATGTACTTTGTCGATCTGATTATTCCATCGAAGGTAGGGATCAAGTTCAACGCCTAAAAATCGAACACAGTTTGTTTTCTGTACAGGCAGATCGCATTTAAAGTCAACACTATGTATACTCCGGTGAAATAACATATAGAAAGTTTTTTGACGATTAAGGACTAATCCGTTGTTTAAAAACCAAGTGATAAGATCCGTCCAACAAGCAAGAGCTTTTTTGTTGAATTCATCATGGTTTTCAGCCATAAGAATTATACTAGTATCATCAGCATAAAGGTAAGGTGTGCCGCAAGAAAGACTGTCCGGTAGGTCGTTGATGAACACCACGAACAGAAGCGGCCCCAGCACTGAACCTTGGGGGACTCCGCAAGTTAGTACGTTTTCATCGGAAACAGTAGGACAGTTTGAACTATGCGCACCTATCTCAACATACTGGGTACGATCTGTTAAATATGATGTGAGTAGCTTCAAAGCATTGCCACGTATGCCATAATATTCGAGTTTGTCGAGAAGTATTTTGTGATTCACGCAATCAAATGCCTTTGTAAGATCACAAAATATCCCACCACACTTGATATCCCGATTCAAAGCAGTCATTACTTCACTAACCAAGCTAATCACAGCACCTGATGTATCCTTTCCTTTTATGAACCCGAACTGGTGCGGAGTGAATAGGTTGTGCCTTACAAAATGTTTTTCTATTCTAATAGCAATATCCACCAATGATCCATCCCAATGAATGATCCACCTTTAAAGCTTTATACTATTGTATTTGCTAAAATTAGGGATAACGATTTGATTCAATCGTACTCTCTTATTTTAATAAAAAATAGAATGTGTCAGATATTTTGGCGGGCTTAGCGCAAGACACTGTTGCCAGTGACTGTACTCGTATATCTGTACCTGTAGTTAGTTAAGTTTATGAATTTTTTAAATTATAGTTGAGTAGGTACAGTCAAGGGCATAAATATGTATACACTATTTTATCTTATGCCGTAAAAATAAGGTGCAAAAGTGTATACATATTTTTGCCTTTGATTGTACTTATCTAGTTAGAACCCAGTTGTTTTCTTTGAAACTAGTGAAGTACCTATGTAACTGGATAAAGTTTAGAGAAAATCTGAGAAAGAAAAGCTTTTGGACCATGTTACGTATAATACCTGTTAGAATACGAGTCCCTAATTGAGCTCATAATCATACATTTCTCGGCCATCTACAATCACCTGAAAAAAATTGGATTCCACAATAACTATTAAGCGTTATTACCTTATAATTCTTACATTTGCTCAACTATATTGCGAGTATCACATCACGCGAACACAAAAAGTGACGCAGCGTAGGAAAAGGTTTAACATATTTTTTCACACAGGCTTGCTCAGTTCAGTCTTATCCGTAAAATGATACTCATGTAATTTTTTTTAAGTGGGGATAATGTTTAAGTCTGGGTTAATTTTTGCGCTTTGCTTGAACTTGCCATTAGCATTGTGCAAACTTGACAACCATTGAGCCATAAGAAACGTGTTTAATGCGCTACACGTTTGAAAAGCATGCTTCTCGTGATACGCTGTCAAATACCAGTTCAACCACCTGTCAAGTACAAAATTAAAAAAACCATTTTATGTGCAAACTTGAATCGCATTGCATTATCATTTCAACGAAATTATTACGAATTATCACTGCACCCTAATGTGAACAACATTCGACGTCACAAGAGGTCGTCGCCCGCACAGCTGTTTTATGCCGACGCGTCCGTCTGTCACGCGCTTCCGACTCGAGCCAGATATTGCCACCTGCCAGATGACAAATTGTGTTAATGTAATCGCTCAAGAGGCAAACGCGTAACGAATGATGACGTCTCCTCGGCTCTAAGGGTGCTTTTTCACCGATGACGAGATTCCGCTAATGACAGGATGAAAGCTACTCTTAAGTTGGCAATAATAGTACATTGTGTATTTAGGGCGGTAAGTAAGAATTTGCGAACGAGTGTGAAAGTACATGAGTTCATAATTCTTGTACCGCCCGTGGTACACACAATGTTTTTCATCACACCTGTGATGCAAAAAAGTAAATAAAACAACATATTTACACATAACTACTCTAAAATGGTCTAAATCAGTG
>JALPQI010005894.1:0-55182 GCA_025490895.1 Thaumatotibia leucotreta | reverse complement strand
AAATCGGACAAAGGATTTTCGAAAGTTCAATAGGTTACCGCAATCATTAGATTTATTAAAATAAATGATAATTTATATCACTTATTAGGTTCACACACTGTATAACATAATGATATCGTTTCTTTCAACGATTATAAAAACGCCAAACTTTCTACATTAGAAGTATAAGTGGAGTAAACGACTAGTAGGTACTCCTTTAATTTATCTTCTTGCTAAATTCTAAATAAAAATGTACAAACTTGCATAAAAATAACACTTTTTTTTTTAAATTCAATAGTTATTGGAAATTCTCTGTTAACCTCTGTGAAAATACTGTAAGAAATAATAGTAGTTTATGTAACTGTACATAATGAAGGGCATTAAAACTCGAGTTCATAATAGTATCACACGAGTGTTTTAATGCCTAATTATGTACAGTTGCATACACTACTTTATCTACCCACATATCATAAGCTTCCATGATGCGTTCAGTAACCGCAAATTATGACCGGTATTGCAGGATTTTTCTTGGCCACTAAAAGTAATTATTAATAAAATAAAACAGAAAAGAAATGCGAAAATGCAGAAATTTATTTGGAACAATAATGATTATTTACAGTTTATTTAAAATTTCACAATTTAAATCTTTTTTCCAACAAAACAAAGTAATGGCGGTATTGGCGGTAATGAAAAATTCTCCGGCAGGGGATACCCCCATTTGCCAGAATTTCATTTGCCATAATTTTATTTGCCATCCTATTCAACACACATAATATTGTTTCTCATAACATCTTATGCCATACTTATTGTTTACTATATTAATCATTTGCCAGAAACTTTGTTTCCCATAAAGTCAATTTTCATAATGTCATTTGTCAGAATCATCGAAATCCGTAATTATCACATGCCACAACATCGTTTGTCATCCAAATTAGCTACCAGAAAAGACAATTTCCATAATGTTTTTTGTCAGAATCATCGGAATCCGTAAATATTACATGCCATAACATAACTTGTCATCCAAATGACCCTCCACAAAGTGAAACTGCTATTAAAAAGTAGGTTAGGTTAGTATTCTGGGTGCCTGTGGTGTCGCATAACGTCGTCCTAAATTTTTTGGCCAAGAATATTTGTCATAATGTTAAATGGCATCCTACTCGTTTAGCCTACTTAATTTTGTGCATACACAGTGCTAGGTTAATGGTTTAAAATGTAAATATGTTCAAGTAATAAACCAGAGCAAAACCAACTTGGATTGGTTAGGTTTCTAAGGAAGGGCGGAGTTAAAAGCGTTGACTAAAAAATACTTAAGTATTTTTAATTCATTGTTTACGCATCCTCATTTTTGTAAAACCAAAAAGGGGGGGAGGGCGGGGGGGGGCGAAGCCCCCCTTGTTCGCCCCCCGCATTAAAAAAGAACATATTGTAGTTCCCCCACCCTAACCTGGATAGGTTCGTTAGGTACCTTTCATCCCTTAGAGCAGAAATAGAAGCCCCGCGCAGCGGGGCTTCGTCGACCGGTTCCCAGAAGCCCATTTTTTCAAACGCTTGTAACTTTTAATAATATAGCTAGTACTTATTTGAAAAAACTGATAATTACTTATGGTGTTTGAATCTTCCATTAAATAATATTATTGCACTTAATAATATGGCCAACAATTAATATGGCAACAATTGCTTCTGGCATTTGAATATTCTGTTAAACCATATTATTGCACTTAATAATATGGAAAATAAATAGGATGGCATTGTATGATTATGGAAGGTAATATTCGGGTAAACAAGCAGTATGTCATACAATTTTTATGGTAAACAAATCATTCGGGCAAATGAAATTCGGGCAAGTTAGATTTGGGCATATGAATATTATGTTAAATAACTGTCGGGCAAGCAATAGACAACCCTCTGGCAGCTGTCATAGTTTTTTTTTTAATTCAGAGATAATCTAAAGTCAACCCCAACTATCATATCATTCGAAATCTTACTTACGTGCGACAATTGTCAATTTTGTTCGAAATTGACACTTAATTTCGAACTAAACGTCATCTCGAGTGATATTAGAATAGAGGCCTAAGCAAATTCCTTTGTTTTTCAAAGATGTTCGAAATTTGAATGAAATAATATTATCGAAAACGATAATATAATTTAGTTATAATAACACTTTCACAGATAAAAAAATTATTCTAACAAATCAGTCTATTTTTATGGTGGTCATAATATGCGGTTTTTGATATTTGGGTAGATAAAATAGGTAAATACTCAGGTTTGTTAGCCTCCGTAGCCTAGTTGGTAGTAACCTTGCCTACGAAACTGGAGGTTCCGGGTTCGAATCGGTATTTATTATTGTCAGTATTTATTTTTACTTGATAACCGGTATGACAGTGAGTCAAGCTCTCAGTTCTCGTCTTCGTTACGGCTTTCTTACGCCACTCTGTACATAAGTGCCACGTGTCATTTTATGCTCCCGTGGTAATGCCGTGGACGTTGAATACTACAGAGATTATTTTTAAAGGCGCAATATAAAATATCTAAATTTCTATATATATGGAGGTCAATCCAAATCGGTCAGTATGGAGATTTTAGAAACCATAACAAATATCGAAATTGTCTTAGAAACCATGAAATAGATTTTAGTAAAAAGTAAAACTGCATTCACACACTTACAAAAATACGTGTAGGTATGGGGCAACTCGGGCCAGGAATCCTATATTTCTATTTAAATAATACCTTTTTAAATTATAAATATTGGATGTCATATACCACAGAAAAAACGACCAAGATCACCAACGTCCGAGGTGGGAATCGAACCCTCGTGCTCTCGTGCTTTCGCGGCTGATGCCTGCACCGCTCGGCCACCGACTATAATTATAATGTATTAAAATACGGCAAAAAAACTAAACATATTTTTTTATGAAATAAAACTATGAAAACGGATAAACTCGCGTATATTAACTAATTTTAACTTCATTCCGACGTTTCGAACACTTTACAGGGTTCGTGGTCTGCGGATGACTGACAATGAATCATACAAAGGAAGGAAATACTTCTCAGGCAGTGGCGTAGGGATAGAACCGGCGTAGATTATTTATTTTGTCTCTTGTCTTCATTCTGAAAATATTTGTAATGAATAACTAGCTTAATTTGCAAATTTTGTATGTACATCCACCCTTAAAATGTATTGTCTGTGGTTTAGTAATTTTTCTTTGGTGGGTAGTTTTGTACTTATCTTTCTTATTTTGATGGAGGTAGATCTATCAAATTTCCTCCATTGTCAGTCATCCGCAGACCACGAACCCTGTAAAGTGTTCGAAACGTCGGAATGAAGTTAAAATTAGTTAATATACGCGAGTTTATCCGTTTTCATAGTTTTATTTCATGAGTAATCCTCGCGGTAACCGAAGAAAATATTACATATTTTTTTATTTGAATTAATATTACATAACATTTTTTGCTTCTTTTAGGCTCAGGAATACGAGGTAACTATTTTTTTTCCTTTTCCTCATAATAGGCACCGTGTACATCAGCCCTATTACTGACCGAATCACAATGTGAGTCGAGTTAGTTTTATGTTATTATGCGGTAGAGGCGCGTGGTTTCTGACATAGTAGCGGGAAAGTTTTTACGAGAACTTAAACTTTGATTTGATTTATAGTCATTCCTAGACTATGTCGCTAACTCGATTGTTTCTAAGTAGTAAATTTAACGTGACTTTAACGGCATTAAGTTAAAAGAGGTTTCTAGGGTTCGATTTTTGTAACAACAATTCCGCCGTTTTACCTATAATATATTTTTGATTATATGTATTATTTGTACAGGTCAGTATGATAACATGAATAAAATATATTGAATATTAAAAAAAAACTACCATCATTGGAAATCTATGAATTTTGTAGGTCATGACTAAAAAAAATTGTGGTATTACTATTTGTGGTAACACTATCAAAGAAATAACTTTTCTGTAACGGTTCTGGAATAGGAAAACCCGCATCTCACAAGCCTTTCCGAGCGTACGTAATAATCGCATAATGTACAATACAGAATAAATTAACCGTGAACAAGGGTCAGTAATTAGGCGGGCTGCGTTGCTGTGCGGCCAATAATTATTACTAATGTACACGCGCTATCGTTAGCGGCAAATGCTGCGCCTAGGGGCACCGTACACTGCGCTACAGTTTGTTATAGACTAGACAGAGATCGGAAAAATGTGCGTCAATGCTGGCAATAATATGGACATGACTCCTAACTTGATTGAATAATTAATCATTTGAAGAATGATTCAAAAGAAATGATTCGTTTGATTATTCATTTAATCAATTTTGCAGTCATGTCTATATTATTGCGAACAATGACGCGCATTTGTCCGATCCCTGGTTATAGATCATCTAAGAACAACATGGAAGCTTCAAGCTTCTACTATAGTAGATACATTGTGCATACAGGGTGTTTTTTATATCATTAGCCATATTGCAATATGTGTTGGGTAAAGGCGTAAAAAAATATTTGGTAAAAAAAAAATAATCCATTTTTCATTATCCTTTTTGTTATAGATTTTTTTTTAAATCCCATTATCTAACGAATGTTTGGTCACTATGATCACTTGCTTACTTTGCGTTCTGCCCCACCATCTCATAACTGCCAAATAAGATTGGAAAGGGTGTTTGAGTTTGCAACTTTAATTAACCCGCATAAGGTAACAAATTCAATGCGTTATAACGTACGTAACAAGTTTCCTACGCATGGTGGGGAATGGAGGTGGAGCTTAACTTGCAGGTAACCCACCCAAGGTCCCACGAGACAGCATTATCAGTCTATCGCATACAGTACTAATAATGAGGGTATTTTGAGTTGCGCGCCGATCTGAGGGTAGTTTGACTCGAACGCGTTCACGCAAGCGCACTCCTTCTTTGTTTACAGAGTGCTGTACAAATGGCACATGGCATCTTGCGATCAGCCGAGCCAGCATAATTTGACCTCAAGAACGGAGTAACTTAAATGTTCCGTCATACAAGCGCGTACTGGTTTACCTCAGATATCGATTCTAATGCACTCTCTAAGCAAATTGAATTGTTGATGACGACGAGCAGGTACAGGTAGGTATGCGTTTGGGCAGTTTTAATCAAATAACAATCGTGTGTGCATGTAGTTAGGACATTTTATTCATTGTTTAGTGCCCATGGTGGGGAGTGACGTCGGCTGATCGGTGCTTGTGATGAACTCCTGATTGGCTAAGACTTGACTACTCAAACCTGCTACCCTTTTGTCTGCCATCGAATCGCACGGATTGAAACAAACTTGCCTAGTGACCACAAATTATGTTTTTGCCGGATAAAAAACGGAAAAAAAAACTAAAAAAAAGTGTCACTTTTTTTTCAAAAATGTTGTGTACTGGTGATCGCGAATGACATATCCAAATTTGGCTAACGACATAACAAACACCCTGTATAGGGTGGTAAGTACGGTATTACTAACGAGAGTGTAAGAAGCCCGACGCCGTAGGCAGAGGCGGATAATGACTCGATTTCGTATTGCGCTTACCGACCGTGATGCTTACAATTTTTATCATCATACTTGCGGACAAAAAAAGTTTAAGACAAAATATTATTAAATGACGTACTAACATTTCTATAACTTCTTAGGGAATTTCACTTTTCTGTAACTCCCGCGATGCATGCAAGCAATGGCATGATTAGAAAGCAAGTGTGATGAAAAGTCTGTTCCTGAAGCACGGGAGCGGAGCGGGAGAGATACCAAGTGTTGTGCCGAAACCAGGGACTCAACGGGAATCAGAAATGACTATAAAAAGGGCTGCACTGTATCATAACAATTTTTCGACGCGGCGTTGATGTTATCCCGAAACAACAATAATAAATAAATCATAACAAGTGACCGTACCTAAGGCAATGTATTTTCAATCTCTCTTGCTTCCCGCTATTATGTATACTTGATTAATATAAACTTGTCCCACCCACCCCTCAATATCGCTGGAAAAGACTCAGTAAAGCGCTACAAATCTAGTGCTTAGCTGATTATTTTGCTTTACTGATACTCATATGGCATTCTAAGCATTCCCAATCAGAGCCAAAAGTTCTAGGTATTTTATAAAAAAATAGACTATTCATAGTTCATCTCAGCAGCCTATGATGGTTGAGTTTCTATCTAATTATAATTGCACTTCATTAGAACATGACATCCATCTTATCCACGAAGATAGATGATGGAATTCCGAGTTTCACACCCTTACAAGTTTTTCATAAATATTTCCCTTCGAGAAGATGAATTTTCTTTACTTGGGTTGCTACCTACCTTGTCTATATACTTATATATAAAAAAATCACTGAAGTACGTCCCGATATTTGGTTATATATTTTATTTAAAGTACAAGTTGCTAAACTTTCGAATATTTACATACCTAGACGCTTTGATGAACTTTAGTAAACACAACAAGCAATATTTTACACACATCTCATGTTTTAAACATTTATGAACGGACGCCAAATTAATTGACATTATCTACTAGTAAAAATATAATTATCAGAAATAATTATAGCGATATAACATCAAAATATATAGGCAACCAACCTACTCACTCTACTCAGTCTCAAGCTAGCTAATTGGGTAGGGTAAGTTGTGGACCAATGAAACAACTAAATTTCAAACCATTGTATCTCTGGTGTTTTTGAAGTTACGAGTGAGATCTTGTGTTCGAAGATAAACAATTTAGTTGGCTATCGAATCCCATTCTTGGTTTCTAATTATTTTCAATAGTATATGTGTTATGCAACTTTAAACAAAAAATGAGATTTGTTTCATTGTGTCCTCGTGCATGTATTCAATGAAACACCTGAATTTTTACATTGAAACAGATGTAATAAATCCAATGAACTAGGAAACAGACTTAACCAACATTGGAACTGTGTTATATGTAACATACATATAAGTACGCTTGCAATGAATACAAAATAAAGGAAAGTTAATAATAACGGTAGGCTGGAGTAGCTTTAGTTAGGTAGGATTCTAGTTTGTTAAATGATTGATAAGACCACTGAAAGATATATGAAACCGAAAGAATGTTTCATTGTATACAACCCAAGTTTCATAGTAACTTAACAATGTCGTCGATAACTGCGACATATTACAAAAAAAGTTATGTTTTATGTATCCTCGTAGTATGACTGCCACCCAGGCGAACGCGGGAGGGACCTGGGCATGTCCACGATAGATATCATACACTTTGTGACAACATACATATCATGTTGTTTTATTGTGTACGTATGTTTTATTGTTAAACATATTACTTAAACTATTGCCATCAATGAAACATTCAACTATTTAAACTGTCCTATCTCAGCCAATTTGAAAGTTAAAAATCGTATATTTTGCCATACAATAGACTAATAGTCATAATTATTTATGGTATGTAAAAAAGTGGCTCTAGTTCTGAAAATTGCGTATATATTCTTAAAATGTTTTTGAAAAAAGTGTATTGTTTCAATGTGTACTAATAAATAGTGTTCAGTGAAACACCGTGAGCTGTTTCATTGTAAACTAAAAATATCACGGGTAACCAACATTGAAACAGAGTTACATAATCAGTAGTAAAACAGGTTATTATATATTATGTGGTTGTTCTTAGTAAAATTCTTGGTAAGATTAATTTATTAACGAATCTTTATGACATTGGCGTATTAAGCAACCGAAAAATGTTCAAATCACATATTAATACAATATGTAGGAACAGAATGTTTTAAAAGATAAAAAATATGTTTTATTACCACAATTACTACGCATATAATTTTACGAAATATATAATATAATTATACTAGTGAACCAAAAATATTAAAAATGTACTACTTAGACTCTCTTGTACCACCCGGGTTTAGTCAAATAACCAGGTATTCACCAGCAGGAGCTAAATTGACAATTTTACTGGTCAGTGTTTAACCCTAGGTTATACAAGTGGGCCTTAATAGGTTGATAATGAGGTGCTAAACATGAAACATGTTTAAATAAACAGTCTTATAGAATAGTAGCCTTTTGCAATTTCACATTCGGTGTACAATAAAACTATACAGTACACAACGAAACATGGGCCTGTTTCATTGTACATTACATAAAAATGTTTCATTGTGAGACACCAGGGTATTATTTTAAACTAAATAAAAAAACGAGGCCAAAACTTGAACTAATTTTAAAAGTATTTAGCTTAAGATAAACTTGAATATATATACAATACGTCAAAAATATAAATACTACCAAACAATTATCTGTATTATTACAAAAAATTACGAAATATAAATAAAAATTGTTACTTTTCCTGGTTCAATTCGCTTTGAAGCATGTAGCGACGTGCTCCTTTTGCTATCATCGCTCGCACCCTGGGGAGTAGTGGAGGGTCCCTAAGCTCGTCCTTGTTTGATAGACGGGACCAGCCGTTAAGTTCAGGTTTCCGAGATATCGCAAAGTTTCATTGTGTCCGTTTGTGTCAATGTTCCACAACTAACCCTATATCTAAAGACTCAAGCATTATTGTGCTTGATGACAAGTACACATAAGTTTCAAACAAAGCGACTGACTTTGCAACATTGGTTAATCAAACCCCATACAATCTATCCAACTTCATATAGTGCAATGTCCGACGGTCCTAAGGCCAAATGTTGTGCTCACTAATGGTGGCTCCAGTCCATTAGCTGGCCCCTGTCTTATGGTCGCCAGCAATACACACTAATTACAAGCTGAGGTCCAGAAAAACAAGGAGCATATAACGGGATATTCCTTGTATTACTAATATAAGTTTCCGCGCGAGTAATACGCCTAATACGAGTAGCTCCATATTACGATATTTCATCCGTGTGTAGTATCTACTCGTATAATTAATTACTTATATCGATCTGTGGTTTTACGCTACGTTTTAAGTTCATTCATTTTACTATTCCAACATTCGCAGATAACAGATTAACAATACTAATTAAACACCATAGTTGAGGTTTAATATAAAATCATCATCATCATCATATCAGCTGGTATATCGGTCGGCTGATGATGTGATGTATGTGATACGTTACATTTATTGCATAAATATTTTGCAATGTTGGCGATAAATAAATTAAATAAATACACAAATAATGTCCTCGCCAGGATTCGAACCAGGACCGTCCCTCCAGCTTCGTAGGCAGGGTCACTAGTGTCACTACCAAAAACGCTAAGGGGGCTGAGATACTTATAAATACAAAAACACGAACACAAGTGTAGTTTACTCAAATAAAGTTTTAGACCTATAATTATATAGTTCCGGCAAAAAAGTGTATTAGATATTTTACTACTTAGGCGAAGGCATTATTTGTGTATTTATTTATCACAAATATTTGTTCCTTGGTCATGGCTGTCTATGTATTTTAGTATCTATATGTATGTATAAGAGTATATTTTTATATATATCGTCGCCTGGTACCCACATCACAAGCCTTAATTGAGCTTACCGTGGGACTAAGTCGATTTGTGTAAGATGTCCCAAGATATTTATTTATTATTATATTATTTATTAAATATTGTGACTTTATCTAAATTAAGTTAATTATGAAAATAATTGAACGTTTTATACTTTTCCAACTCGTGCAAAAAACGAACATCAGCAACACATCGTTTTATGAAAGAGAAATAATAAAAGGGTTCCTGGAATATGTTTTGCAACACCTGGAAGCCGGGAATAACTTTCCTCAGAAAAACAGATTTACATGAAAACCATATTTGTGTTTGTAAAGTTCACCAAAGGATAAAAAAACTCATACATTACTTTGTTTTCTTTTTATTTAGAGCCAGCGGCCCTACCGCGAAAAACGATATTCGTAAATTTCGACGACGCTTTCGTTTGAGTGACAAGAGAAAAATCCTCGAAATTTACGAATTTGGATTTTCGCGATATTAGGCCCGCTCATGTTTTCATAATCAGTAAAATAAACACCGAATCATCATCATCATCATACCAGCAGAAAGACGTCCAAAGATTGCCACAATGACCGGTCCTGAGCCACCCGCATCCAGCGGACTCCTGCGACCTTCACCAGGTCATCAGCCCACCTTGTAAGGGGCCTACCCACGCTGCGCCTTCCGGTACGTGGCCGCCACTCGAGAACCTTCCCGCCCCAACGGCCTACGCTTCTACGCGCAATGTGCCCCGCTCACTGCCACTTCAGTTAATCAACGAATAATATGAATAAATGTTAGTTTTTATACATTAGATAATAATTATTACATTACAGACTATTTGATTTACATTAAAAAAATGCAAATTACCTATTAACTCAATGTATCAATGGACGTAGTAAAATTAATACACTCTCGGTAAATGAATAGGGGCAGGTGAAATTTTTCATAGAAAATACTGGGAACATACTACACACATCGTCAATTCGTCAGCCTATGATAGTCCACTGTTGGACGTAGGCCTTTCCTATTTACTATGCGTATAGATGCATTAGGAAGTAAATGCCCATAATCGTCACGCTGGGCAAGCGGATTGGCGATCGCAGTAATGTGTCCACTATGAGGACGCTGCAACCCATCATCAAACTTTTATCAAATAATGGTCAGTGACATTTCAATCCCTTAGTCGACTCGTACGACACCCGCAGGAGGAGTTGGGGTGGTGACAAATATATTGTTACTGCCGTCACCACACGACCACATACACGGCAACATACGAAATTACGATTACTAATAATAAATACGGGTTAATTCGTTGACTGTGAGTGTATTTGATTTTATTTTTCATTCATTTTATTAGAGTATATTGAAGTGAGGCTATAATTAATTTTAACTAACTTAATGCACATTAAAAATACAGTTACAAACCTGTTGTAGATTACGACGGTAAAATGTTGTGTTGTTGTGAAATACGCAGCAATTTAATAAAAAAAATTTCACAATAGGATAAACTCAAGACAAAATAGAGTTTGATCATTGAAATGTAAAAGAAAACAAAATGTATTCATCCCTTGGGTGTTGAGGACGTGTCAATATTTTTTCAAGTTAATAATAAAAATCACGGTTTACTTTTATTATTTTTGGTCGTAAAAGTAATTGTGAAATTTTGTCTTTGAAATATATGATGAACCTGATTATGATAATAATTATGATTATGTTAAGTAATGAATATCAATGTGGCACTAGTCAAAAATATTAAGGTCGTATTAAGGTGTAGTCCCGTAGTTGCTTGTTCATCATTAAGTCATTGTAGAGGTATATAAACAGTTTAAAATACTACAGAAACTATAGATATATTTAATAAATCAAAGTTATAAGGTTATCATAATATTATTTTCGTTTACTGAGAAGGATACTTTGCCATAGCTAACTAACTGAAAAACAGCCTAATTTATGAAATTCAAAACAGTTTTCAGTAATATTGTTTGTTCCGTTATTGTGTTTTGATCCATTTTTTCCATATTATATTTTGGACGTACGCTTCAAAAGTGGAGAGGTTCTCGACCTTCGGGGCGACTATATCGGAAAATATCAATTTTATCCAATAGATTAGGTTTGAAAGCAGGGGTGAAACAACGAAACAACAAGGTACTTCCGATTTCTGCCCATTTTTGGATACGAGACCCTAAACATTTACATGAATATTACTTGAAGTAGGTGTATACCAAAACGACCGCTCATGTTTACAATGCGTTTGAACACAAAATAATCATTGAATTTCTCATTTATATTAATATACCCACTACATTTGCAGATGTCACTTAGGTGATCGGGGCTTTTTATTCCCTCATTCAAAATATTTTATTATTTCATCCTTCATTTAAAATATTTTAGTATTTACTTCATTTATTGTACAATATGTCAATAATTCTTATCTTCAAATAAACTTCAATATTTGAATTTGTCAAAATGTATCTATCATACAATCTTTTTATAATAGATAATTGGGTCAAACGTAAACCCATGTTCGGAGTCTTTCCGGTGGATAATCTAAAAGTTAAGGCCTATAAAGCTTGATTTTCTTATGAAAGCCTAATCTTCATTAAGACGTCCTCCTTTTCCATTGCTTTGTATGATAAAAATCATTACTATCTGTCCACAGGCTATTAACTATCGACCACAAGAAAGAAAAAGTGCGTGTTCTGCTGAACTGTAGAGGCCCTCTTTCCTGTGGCCAATAGTAAGCAACTGGTAGGAGTGTAGTCGTGATTTTTATCATACAATTCAATAGGAAAGGAGTGCCTTTAAATGACAATAAGGGTTTAATAAGAAAATTAACTCTTATAGCCCTTAACTTTTAAAATGTCCACCGGAAAGACTCGTAACATGATTTTAAGTTTGACCCAATTACATCATTCGTACTTTCTTTTAAATAACTAGTTCATTCTATTTATAGTCCGTGGGCTAGTCGGTCTGAAATTAGAAAACGGTATAATTTGGGGGTACCAAGTGTCCTTTTTACAGTAGGTAGACATATTCATAAGGATGTTAAAAAAGTATGATAGACATCTCAAAGTGGTAGCTAATAGGCATACGAGCTATTTCAAGATTTCCGTTGTATGATAGGTATGGTAAAAATTAGGAGGTACAAATTTTCCTTTTCACGGCTGTTAGGTAAGCTTATAAAAACGTCAAAAATGCAAGATTGCCATTTATAAGTGCTACCTAACAATGGTGGATCTCAAGTTTTACAAAATCAAGTATATCTCGAGAACTATTAAATATATCTAATTACTCTCTTGAACAAAATTAAAGGCATATCTGTAAGCTTCATATTTTGCATATACACCATATTGCAAAAACCAACCAATAATTAATTATGACCAAATTTATGAAAATTTCGTGATTTTTATTTTTTTCGTGTCGTGTTTTTATATAGTAGTCATGACGCTAGAAAAATTAAATATTTTTTTAAAGGTAGTGTAATTAATAAGCTTTAATTTGATGTATATAACTTGTTGGCGGTATTAAAAAAAAGTCCCATAAAAAATATTTAAATGAATTGTAGTCATAATCCACCGTATACTTAGTGATTTAAGAGGTGATTTTTTTTATATTTTTCAATCTTGGTTATTTGAAATAAGCACTATTTACGAGTAAGGTATTTACGAGTGGCACTTCCATCGCCTCTTAAATCACTAAGTATACGATGGATTATGACTACAATTCATTTAAATATTTTTATGGGTCTTTTTTTTAATACCGCCAACAAGTTATATACATCAAATTGAAGCTTATTAAATACACTATCTATAAAAAAATATTTAATTTTTCTAGCGTCATGACTACTATGTAAAAACACGACACAAAAAAAAAATCACCAAATTTTCATAAATTTGGTCATAATTAATTATTGGTTGGTTTTAGCAATATGGTGTATATGCAAAATATGAAGCTTACAGATATGCCTTTAATTTTGTTCAAGAGAGTAATTAGATATGTTTAATAGTTCTCGAGATATACTTGATTTTGTAAAACTTGAGATCCACCATCTTTGATTGGCCCCCATTTTTGTTAGGTAGCACTTATAAATGGCAATCTTGCATTTTTGACGTTTTTATAAGCTTACCTAACAGCCGTGAAAAGGAAAATTAGTACCTCCTAATTTTAACCATACCTGTCATACAACGGAAATCTTGAAATAGCACGTATGCCTATTAGCTACCACTTTGAGATGTCTATCATACTTTTTTAACATCCTTATGAATATGTCTAACTACTGTAAAAAGGACACTTGGTACCCCCAAATTATACCGTTTTCTAATTTCAGGCCGACTAGCCCACGGACTATTATTATTATTTGCTCAAAATAAATATCATTTCAAAGGGGTTAATTCAGCCCGTTTCACATTAAAGGATCTGAGTTATTCGGTACATAGCGTCCTACCACTAGAGACTAGAGAAGACTATTAGACGATTACTGGCCAATTTATCAATTTATTTACTATCAAAATATTTATTGTAATTTCGGTGCTTAAATAGTGCTTTAGCCGTGTGGTGACGGCAGTAAGAATACATTTGTCACCACCCCAACTCCTCCTGCGGGTGTCGTAAGAGTCAACTAACGGATTGAAGTGTCACTGACCAGTATTTGATGAACGCATAGTTAATAGGAGAGGCCTACGTCTAGCAGTGGACTATCATAGGCTGATGATAATGATGATGAAGGTACTTATAGTAAAATAAAGGGGAATTCATCATACTCATTTAGTTAAGACGTGTAGAGGGATGGGCTAACTGACATAGGTAGGTATAGGTGAAAAACTTAATAAAGTCACCTGTTGTATGTGTGAGTGACGTGTTCGAATAGGCATTTGTTTTGTTTGTGTTACTAATCTATATATATAAACGGCAATGTCCTGACTGACTGACTGACTGACTTAAATCAACGTACAGCCCAAACCGCTGGTCCTAGAGAGTTCAAACTTGGCATGTACATTCTTTATAATATTTAGAGGCGCACTAAGAACGGATTTTTGAAAATTCATCCCGTAAAGGGGTTAAATGGGGGGTTAAAGTTTGTATGGGGAAATAAGATTAGTTGGGCTATTTTATTCGAAACTTCACAGGAATGTTTTTAATAATAAATAAGTAAACACATGTGTCAGATTTTTTGAAAATTCATCCCTTAAAGGGGTTAAATGGAGGGTTAAAGTTTGTATGGGGAAATAAGATTTGTTGGGCTATTTTATTCGAAACTTCACATGAATGTTTCTAACAATAAATAAGTAAACACGTATTTCAGGTTTTTTGAAAATTCAGTCCCTATGGGGGTTAAATGGAGGGTTAAAGTTTGTATGGGGAAATAAGATTAGTTGGGCTCTTTTATTCGAAACTTCACAGGAATGTTTTTAATAATAAACAAGTAAACACATTTTTCAGATTTTTTGAAAATTCATCCCTTAAAGGGGTTAAATGGAGGGTTAAAGTTTGTATGGGGAAATAAGATTGGTTGGGCTGGCTTTAATTCAAAACTTCATAGAAGTGTTCTTGCCAATGAAGATGTAGGTACTTATCTACATACCATGTTATATACGAGTAACATAGGTACGATGAATACGTAGATACTTTTAATATTAAATTTTGGTAAGTAATGCAGTTTGCTACATAAAAGGTCATTGTGAGGTCTTATTTTTTAAGTCTAGACAAAACCATGTTTATTTGTTTGTTCGTTAAAAATATCTACAATTTTGCATGGCGACATATGATTCAAAGCGAACGAATTTCAAATGTTTGTTTGACAGCTCGCGGACAGTATATGTATAAGCAGCGCGGGTACGCGGGCCGCGTCGCTGTAAATTCAGCTTTCTAATTCGTGTAGTTTATTTGCAATTAAGTATTTAATTATGTCATACTAATATGCTGTTCAATGAAACAGACTTCAAACAGAATGTAATAAAGTAAGATTCTACTTAGGTTTAGGAAAGGTTAGAACTGCAACCCCACACAGAAACGAATGGCTATCAAAGTAGGTTTTGGGTTAGATTAGAAATGCGACTCCACACAGAAACGAACGACTATCAAAGGAGGTTCAGGTTAGGTTTAAATAGTAACCCCACACAGCAACGAACGGCTTTGAAAGTAGGTTTATGTTAGGTTTGAACTCCAACCCCACACAGAAACTAACGGCTATTAAAGTAGGTTTAGGTTAGGTTAGAACTGCGACCCCACAGAAAAGCAAACAGCTATCAAAGTAGTTTAAGGTTAGGTTAAAAGTGCGACCATTGCGATTCCACGCAAAAATGAACGGTTATTCAAATAGGTTTAGGTTAGGTTAGAACTGTGACCCCACAGATAAGCAAACAGCTATCAAAGTAGGTTCAGCTTAGGTTAGAACTGCGACCCCGCACATAAGCGAACAGCTATCAAAGTAGGTTTAGGTTAGAACTGCGACCCCACACATAAGCAAACAGCTGTCAAAGCAGGTTTAGTTTAGGTTAGAACTGCGACCAGTGCGACCCCACACAGAAACGAACGGCTATTAAAATAGGTTTATGTTAGGGTAAAACTGTGACTCCACACATAAGCGAACAGCTATCGAAGAAGGTTTAGGTTAGGTTAGAACTGCGACCCCACACAACAGCAAACGGCTATTAAAGTAGGTTTAGTTGAGGTTAGAACTGCGACCCCACACAAAAGCAAACGGCTATCAAAGTAGGTTAGGTTAGAACTGCGACCCCACACATAAGCAAACGGCTATCAAAGTAGGTTTAGTTTAGGTTAGAACTGCGACCCCACACAAAAGCAAACGGCTATCAAAGTAGGTTTAGGTTTGGTTAGAACTGCGACCAGTGCGACCCCACTTAGAAACGAACGGCTATTAAAATATGTTTAAGTTAGGTTACAACTGTGACCCCACACATAAGCGAACAGCTATCAAAGTAGGTTCAGGGTTAGTTTAGAACTGCGGAATAAATATTACTAAATTTAAGCCAAACTAAAATAAGAACCCGTAAAGGAAAACCTCAAGCACCATTCAAAATTCCCTGATTTAAATTTACTAAAAACTATTCTTCGAACGAATGTCGATGAAATTAAAATACTTGAACCGTTGTCTTTGAAACAACATTCGATTAAATGATTGTCAACAAGTCAAGGCGAAACCCAAAAAAAATATCACAAATATTAAACTTATTTCGGCCACTTTTGAATCTTTTGAAAAAAAAAAACAAAATAGGATTCATTATTTGCAGGAAACCGTGTAACATGCATAATATATAACTACATACAATCGAAATGGTAACCTCCTTATTTTTTGAAGTCTGTTGAAAACATTTTTTTTCATAGAAGTCCAAAATCTACGCGTGCGAAGCCGCGGGCAAAAGCTAGTTTCAAATATGTGTTCTCTATTCGAATACGTCACTCACACGTACAACAGGTGACTTTCTTAAGTTTTTTACCTATACCTACTTCATTACAATTACTGTATTACGATCTGCATGTAATAAGTATAACAATAATTCTCTATTGTTTGGACAGTTATTTTTACTCTAAACTTATAGTCAAACCAAAATGTTTATTATATTACCTATGCCTTATCCAGGAATTGTATTCAATGTGGCCCAGTTATCTGAAGGTCTGGATTGCGGCCGCTTTCCGACATTACTCACAACCTAGCCGGATCCAGTTAATTCACCTAAGGGCAAGGCTTTTATAGTAGCGAATACGCAATCATTATTTCCATAAACTTCACTTTTCATGTCAGTAAGTAAGTACGTTTGTATACAATGATAAGTTTGCATTCAGACCAAACGAGCATTGACTATTATAACCCCCTACTCTACGAAATGCGATCGTTACACAACACGTGATTCGTTGATTTCGTAGAGTGGGGGATAGAACAGCGAATGCTCGTTTGGTCTGAATGCTCCTTTATAAATCATGTACGTTTGGCACTATAATTTGAAAATATAAAAATGTTTCGATATCATATTTCACATAAAAAATAGCCATTTACATAGGTATATAATAATAGCTATTATGAAGCTTAACAACATCTACTTGTAGTTTGCCTCTTAAATTCAAATGAATAGAATAGCTACAATCAGTTCTCTAATTATTTTCTTTTTTTTATATTTCATAGGTTAGACCAATAGGGGATAGATTCCAGAACAGAACAGGTAAAGTAACGCAAATTGTAGCGTAATATTAGCCTACTCCTTCTTTGGAGATCCCAAATTAATATTCTGCTGGGCAAATGACAGGGAATTATCTAGACTAGATATACCTACTTACTTAGAAATCGCCTTGTAATAATAATAATTATTACAAGGCGATTTCTGCTGCGCCTTTAAAATCCGCTATGTGATTGATTTATGACTTTGAAATAGTAACCTAGCAACTATACACAAAGGGTATTAATTGAATTAATTAAAATCCACCACATGTCGGTTTTTACAAGCGCAACGACGAATTGTAACTTAGGCGCTTCGCTACCTATGCCATAAGAGTTTTCAATTCGCGTCATTAGCAGTGCCAGTGGGACCCCAACTTTTGCTATCTTGTTGGTTTGTTAACGGAATGAGGGTTTATTTGTCTTATTGCTGACGTCAGCGAATTCTGATGAACTTACACTGTATTTAATACCGCATGGTTAAAAACAAAATGCTGGAGTAGGTATACATTCTAGCATCAAATTAGAACTTTTTCATATTTTATCAACGCATGGATAAGTAGTTTATTACAAATTTTGAATGTTACCATCCAGTGTAATATTGATCATCACTGATCAACACTTTAACGTGATATTGTATTTTTTGTTAGTAGGTAGTTGCACAATTGAAAAGTTTTAATAAAAAAAATCATCCGTTTGACCTATGATGCCTGCCTAGCGTTGAAAATGTCGGAAGAAATCAAATGTTTTTATGAAAATTGCATTTTTTTCCGAGAAATAATCAATGTCACTGTCACTGTCACTCCTTTCCTTCAATTGAATTTTCCTCTGTGACATCGCGTTCTCCTGGTGTAAGTAGTTAACTAAAGACATTGGTTTAGAGTTGAATATTAAAGTTGAAAATTTCATTGATTTTTTCAAAAAAATCAGAAAAAAACAAGCTGTTTGAAAAGAAACAGTTACAAACATAATCGAGCAAAAACATAACACTTTAGCTGCCATAATTCCATAAAGGTACCTAAGACTAATTGGCAGCATTGTCATAAATGGCGCCTGTACAGTGTACACATTGAACCATGGCCTACCTAAGGGATTCCGCTTCACGAGTGTAAAACGAGAAAACAATCCCGTGATATCGCTCTATCGCATAGTAGGTAGTGTCTCTTTAATTGGCCAACAATTTACCAATATTTACTGGGGCCTACAAAAGGTCGGTGTAGTGTGAAATCTGTAGAAGTTATGTTTAACATGTTCGGCGGTGGTAACGACTATGTAATTTCCAATTGAATTTCAACTTTATGATTTTACAGTATGGCCGTGAATACCGATGACGAACGTGTTAATTAATACATAGAAAGCATAACATCGACACCGCGTTATGATGACCTAGTTTCTAATTTCTCATCAGCAATGCAGTTGATTGTTGACTTTACCTAATTAAGATCATCCACGGGTAATCAGCCCTGATTGGCTTGCAAACAATGAATTACTCAATATGTTGCATGTTTCTTCTTGTTTTTCGCATGTTTCAGACAAGAGTAGACGTTACCCATCTGAAATTATCATAATAAATATAATATCTACATATTTGCTGTGTTTGCGACAATATCACCATCTAGTATAACAGTTACAATTACGGCGGATTTTTCAATAACAAATGGTTGGATTTAATTATAAAGAGTAAAGTTTAACAAGCAAAGAATTTGAATGAATGAAAAGCATGTAATTTATATAATTTATTCAATCCAATCAAGTAAAATAATAGTATCGATTATGACGGTGATTTTTTTCATTAAATATTAACTAATTGCAGATACTTTCCATCTACACACGAACTCTCTCATGAAAATGAAGTAAATAAAAGAACAAAAATCCAAAACCATATTTCAAATAATATGATACAGAAGTTTTTTTCATGAATATAACATTGATAATAATGTTATTAAGTTACGGAGAGTTGTCGAGTTTGCGGACGATTGTGGTAGACACACGTCTTTGAGTGGCTTAAGGTTGTAGTACCTTCGAAACATTAAGTACAGATGTCGCTATTGATTAGCTTCACAATACCATTGACTAAATTGATGTTTTCTAATCATGAATTGATTGTAGCGCCCTGTATAGCAAATTCAACGCAACGGAGAGTTGTCGAGTTTGCGGACGATTGTGGTAGACACACGTCTTTGAGTAGCTTAAGGTTGTAGTACCTCCGAAACATTAAGTACAGATGTCGTTGTCGCTAGTGATTAGCTTCACAATACCATTGACTAAATTCGCCGTGATCGACGGAAGGTCGTCTGGTGTAATTGGAAGCACGTTGGACAGGCAATCCAGAGAAAGCGGATTCGAATCCCGTGACAACCAGAGTCTTTCGCAGTTGATTTTTTCTATGGTAAGCACATTTGTTACAACATTGCGTTATTAAGTTATTATGTATTTTAGAATAGTAAAGCTAAAGAAAGTATAAAAACTTTATTCTGATTCAATATAATATAATAAAATATTCAAGTACAAGCTTACTCAATACTAAATACTTACTTATAGAGTGTGTTTTGTAGCAGTATCGTGATGATTCTTTAAGATGGAAATATCTTCCCCGTCGCTTTACTCCGGCTGTTTTGCGAGATGACATAAGTAATTATCATGTCTCATGAAAGTAATCGTTATTTGATAATAAAAATATTTATTATTATTTATTTATTCCGTTTATTTATTGAATAAAAAAGTCAATCTACATACTTAAAACTAGTCGAAAAGACCCCCGCGAGTCGTCCCCGGTGCAAAGGTGCCCATCACACTAGCCGCGTTTGCCACGCTGAATGGCGACGGACAATCTTTGCACCAGGTACGAACCCGCGCGAGCGTCAGACCCCCTCTCCCTAATAATAATAATCCCTAATTATTTGATAATTGAACATTCTCTTGTTAGAAATCTGATGTAGTGAGATTACGAAAATAGCTAACATGAAGGGTCCACGGAAAGAACATATCTATTCAATTCAAATTATAGAAGGAAAAACCACCTTACTTTTAATAGAATAAGGTGTGAATTTGCCCTGATTTTTTTAAGCTTTGGATATGTTTTTTCTGTGGATCCTTCACATACTTCTTCTTAATTGACGCTATAGACTACGTACGCAATGTCAATGTTCGCAGGACAAGTTGCGTTCAAAATGCTTGTAACTGCAACCAACTGGATAAAACCTAATCAGTATTATAACGGCAGGTTCGAACCTACAAACCAAACACACATACGACATTCTTTCATTAGATATGTATAGTTGAGGTTTGGTTGTCGACAGTTTCAGAGCAATGTTTTGGTAGTTTCGCTTTATAAAAGGAAAAGTTACATTGTTAAGTGCGAGTAACAAACTATAGGCTGCAACTACGTGCACGAATGTTCAAAATAACTAGGTACCACGTCCGTTGAAATATTTTGTTGGACATAATTTTTCAGTTGAATCCTGTCATTTCATTGAAACTACAATTACCTACTACATATAATTATAAATGCAGGTACTAGTATTATATCGATGTATCCAATTCCAATAATGATTTTGCTTGGTTTTTAGTTTAATTAGGGTAACTCTTGAAATGTGTGACTGCGTGATATAAAATTATAGAAATAATTAATTTATCTGGTGCTTATACGTATGTACTTAAATCTAATTAAAATATTTTACAGTTTATTTAAATGTTAATAATTCCTTCATTAAAGGAGATTGTACATTCTCCGTTAATGAAGGAATTTTTCATAGAAAATAATGCGATTTTTATGATAATTTCCATGAAAGTGTAGTTCATAAAACACTCGTTAAACTGAAAATAGGTATTTTTAAATAACTAATAAGTAATAACATTTATGAACTGTCAGTAACAGTTTGCTGCGGTACCAAGGTTTATCAAGGAGGATTGTAACGCAGATTATAGAATATGGATGTTTTTGAGTATCGACGTGAAAGCGGATGTCTTTTCAAGGATTCCTTTTGCCTGGTTAATCCGATGATCAATGCTTTGTGGAGCTTTGAATGCTAATCGCCCTCTCCTGGCTGGATTTGTGCAGTGCTACTCTAAGCATGGATGAGAAACTAAATACGTTTGCCTCTTTCTCTTCAACAGTGTCAGTCTGTCGGGTCGCTGAAAGCTAATCTGAAAAAGTTGTGGCTTGCAGACGAGTGTTGACTATTTCATGTGCGGTATGTAGTATGATGTGTATATTGTTCATGTGTATATATTATGTAGGTTTATGAGTATATATTTAGAAATTTATATTATATGTGTATGTGTGTATCTTGTTTAGATTAGCTTTCTTATTTTTTTTTCTTTTCCTGATCGCTTTGTACAGTTTGTCTGCCTTCTGTGTCTAGTTCTCCTTAACTGCTCAAAGGTTAACTGGAAGAGATCCCTTAATGGGATAAGTTTGCCTTTGTACTTAGTCTAAAAGTGGATATTTGTTATGTTATGATTTGTTTTTTCTGTACAATAAAGACAGTGTTTCACTACTACTACTACGTTTGGAAATATTTATTTTTAATAGGGAAAAAAACATGAACAACTTGTTCATGTTTTTTACTGAAATGTAAATTTCTTGAAAAGTTTAAATTTTTATACCTAAAGTGAATAATATTTTATTATATTGCTCAGGTCTCGCCTCAAAATACTTTCACTTTTTGAGCAACCGAGTAGTGAGATGTTGGAACAAACTCCTAGAGGACGTGATCTCAGCTCAAAATGTGAATAAGTTTAAAAATGGACTAGACAAGTACATCACATCTACAACTTGACTATGATTATTGTCACAATGATCACTGGATACAGGCTACATCAGTTTTCTAACTGCCTGCCTGCTTATCAAATAATAATAAATAATAATAATAATAAAATATGCAAATACAACAATTTACATTAATCTTGCACTAAATATGGGTTCTAGGTGCCAATGTGAACCTATGCGACTATACTGCTATGTCAATGTCAACAAAAACCTATGTATAAATAGACAGATAATAGCTAGAGGGCCAATTGCAAAAAAATATATACATAGTTAATGAAAACAATATTTAACGTCACTATTTTTGAGTTGCGAAGTTAAATTCGGTCTTTCGGTCTCGTAATTTTCTATGAACAATCAACAATAGGCGTCTGCATTCTTTTTAATTTGCCGCCTTTTTCTACTGCCAGGGGTAAAATATTGGAGAGATTACCTACTTATATGTGATGTGATGCTTATCATAGTTTTTATCACTAATTTTCGTGACATAATGGACGTAGGTATGGATTTATTTTTTGTATAAATATTAATTATTCATCTTCTTAAGATTGATGAAAACAGAACTGAGAATCACCTTTGATAATCAATCACATTTTCAGAAATTATCTGACATTGTATCCACCATAATTAAATTATGCGACCCTAGGGTAAAAACAGTATTCAAATCATTTCAATTTTCATATTCAATCCAATTACTTATTTCATTTTGCAGCCTATTCCACCGTAGAATGATTTTGATATTAGGTATATTTTATATTTTTTATATAAAATTTCACAACTATACACATTATGAGTAACATGCGACTCAAACATATGTTTATATGTAGCGAAACAACAAGTTACTCACGCAATTTAGGTCGATAATTTCTCGACATGTTTAGACTTAAATTACGTGAGTATCCCGTTTCGCTAAATATTTAAATATACCGACATAGCCATTGTATAAGAACGTGGTTATTTTTCAAAGCTTTATGCGTGGTGTGTGGTTGCATTAGGCTAATGACACTGCATTTGCTCAATCTGGCTCTCCGTGATGATCTGCTTGTAACGTTGCACGTTATCATTCACGATTTAAAAAAGAAATAAGTAATAGATTTCGCTATAAAACTCTAAAAGCGCATACGCGATTGTGCGCACGACTGTACTGGCGCGGATAGCAACCGCGTCAGCAGTTTTTTTATGTATGGGTTTCTCCTACTTGCTGCGTTTGCGCCTCGTCCCGCCATTCGCCAGTCCCAGTGCTTACGTCTTAAGCAGAGGACGTGTGCAGTCGCGTTCACGGGGAGGCCCGTATCGTCATACGCGCTGCACACTAATAAATTTTATTAAATTTAAATATGGGGAAAATCATATTTTGTAACCGCAGTGAAGTCCTGATTTTTAATATAATGGCGTCTTCGTACCCGTAAAGCTACATATCGTCTTGCACCCCGTAAGGGTAAGTGTTGAAACGTTATATATCTAGATTTTAAGAAGTGCTAGTTATCATTGCTAATTCGCTTCCAATTATGTTTTAGTGAGTTCCTACATGCTTAAATTCCTATTAAGGTCTGTGTAATTAAATTGCCATGTACACGTATGTGCTTTCCGTAACGGTAAAGTACCGTTATAAAATGGCGTCCCATACATTTGCCCTATCTTAGTATTTTAGTTTTTTTTGTGCATTTTGTGCCCTACGAAGTAATTTAAATGTAATGAGAATGCCCTATTTTAATTATCGTGTTACAAATTAATTTTCTAAAAGGGCTATAAGTTTGCAAGCTTGCTTCCGCACATTCCTTTGTGTTCTTGTAACTCCGTTCTGAGTATGCATACCCACCAGCTACTTTTCGCTCCCTTGCTGCTAGCTTGGCGACATCGTTGGGGGTCATACCGGCCGGACGTTAAATTCCTGGTCCTAAGCAAGATTGATGTAATTCCAGGGTGCAACTTTACCCTTACACGCGTCGTGCCACCTACTTCCTTGTCTCGGCCGGCCTGAGAGCACGCGTGGACACCGACGGAGGGACTGCGACATACATCCCGCTAGCTACGGCGCTCCCCGGAACGTTCCAGAGTCACCCCAGGACTGCACTACCGCCTAGCAGACAACAGGGGGAGTACCTCACTACCGGCGGAAAACCAGACAGGCTTTAACGAACTTTACCACCCCTAGTACCTACAGTTAATACTGGGTTTTTTCTTGGAATTAATATATATTTTTTTGTAAGCGTTTGGGTGTTTTCTTTGACCACCCAACTTACCCGCATCATTGGCGCCCTTTAACGTGGTCAAAGTCTGGTTTCCGCTGTGTAGAAGTAGTTGGTGTTGGTTGTTTTTTTATGTTTGTGAAACGTTGCTTTTTGTTTTTTGGTTGCAGCAACTAGTGTGTACGTATTTCGTTTTTATCGATTGACGATTTCATCCATTTTAACGAATTTTGGTTTTTTTTTACGAGCTTTAAAATTATTATTTATTTTATTATTTTAATTTTGTTTCATTAAACAATTCTAGTCATTTTTTAAATTATTAACTTATTTTTTTTAACATATTTTTTTTATAGAAACGATTTATTTTTACCGATTTTAATATATAAATCGTTGTTTTAATTAATTTTTTATCAATTTTAATTTTGTGACACATTATTCTAGTTCGTTTATTTCTGTTTGTATTTTAGCACTTTTCGGCATTTTATGTTAGCAAAATTTGTTACTCTGTTGTGGTCGTTACTCTGTGTTGTTTACGCATATCGCTTGTAGGTGCAATCGGTGTCACAAGTGTTAGTGATTGTAATATTTTGTTTTCTGTGATATACATATTATTATTATTTTGTGTTAATTTTATGAATTGTAATTAGTTTGGCTGCAGAACTCTAGTTCAGTTGAGTCACGCAAGCGTTGTTTTATATATTTAATTACTATAGTGATTCTTTACACTTTTTACTGTACACACTAGTTGCAAATTTATTTATTTTTTTTTCCTTTCCTGTATTTTGCGCTACTATCGTGTTGTGTTTTGGTGGCGTTGTTATTATTGCCTCTTACTAAGTCTATAATTTTTTTTTTCTTTCCCTTAATCAACCAAACGTTTTTTTTACCCACTTTTGTAACAGAACGGAGTAGGTTAAGTTTTAGTAACGCTCAACACTTACCCTATCACGGTTGGAGTTTTTTTTCCTTGGTACATTTTATTTTTGGTACATAGTTTTCGGTACATATAGTTTTTCCGGTACACATTTTTTTTTTGGTACATTACAATGGCTCACCGGGTAAAATTTTTGTCATTGCAAAAACCTGAATTGGAGTATGAGGTTGCAATTCGCGGTGATACTCCTGGCGCTACCGTTCCAGAGTTACGCGAACAAATTGTTAAGTTGGGTCGCATGTTTCCGTCTGAGGACATTCTTGAGAGCTCGTTACCTGCAACCGAGGATCTGAAGGGCGTAAACGATGCTTTAACTAAACTTAAGGCACTAATCGAGACAGCTCAGGATAGAAATGCATTGTTGCGTGCTCAAAATCTTATTAATCATCTGTATCACCGACTTAATCGGATCATTGTTGACAGTTCGACTCAGCAGGGTTTTGAATTTTGCGTATCGGAGTTTATGGCTCTTTCGGAGCGTTACAATACTGTTAAGGATTCGGGTACTGATCCTCTTTCCTTAACATCTGGCGAGCCGCAGGCGAGTGCCTCACCTATCAATGTTAGCGTCACTTGTGAGCGCAGCGTGGCCGGTGAAATTACGAAATTCAAATTTGACGGGAAATCGTGTGTACGTTCCTTTATTCAGCGCGTCTCCGATTTCGCTAAAGCGAGGAACATAAGCGGCGCAAAATTGTTGACGTACTCTACGGAGATTTTTACCGGCGTAGCTTTACATTGGTACCGTACCGTTCAAGACCAGGTATCCAATTGGGAAGACTTAGCGTCCCGCCTTAAGAGCGATTTTAGCCAGGACGATTACGATTTTAGGCTTGCTAATGAGATTAGGGCTAGAACACAGGGTGAGACAGAAAATATAACCGTCTACTTGTCAATCATGGCTGGGTTATTTTCGCGTTTGTCTAAGAGTATGTCCGAGGAAGAGAAGCTAGAGACACTTTTGCATAATATTCGGCCATGCTACGCTAGCACGCTTGCTTCTGCTCCCAAGATCACTAGTATCGAGACTCTGCGAATGCTCTGTCGTAATTACGAGAGTATTCAGGCTCGCATGGAGGGTTTTCGCGAACCACCTAAAGTTTCTAGTAGCACATTGGCACCTGAGTTTGCTTATGCTGGTCAGTCGTCCAGTAAATTTAATAATTATAATGGCTTCTCCAACCGTGCGTTTAATAGTAATTTGTATAACAAAAATGGTTACAATAATAACGGCTATGTTAATAAGTATAGGGGTAAATCTAATGCGGAGGAGAAGGGTGATGCCAAGGGCAGCGGTTACGTACATGCGTTACAACGCATCGGGGGGAATTCCGTTTATTGTCCTAGGTGTCGAGTTAATACTCATGCTTTTCGTAAGTGCACCGCAGATAAGAGCAAGGTTATTTGTTTTGTTTGTGGCGAGCCTGGTGTGAAGACCCCGGATTGCCCTAAGTGTGGGAGGGGTAAACTAAATTCAAAAAACTAACTAATCAGCAGGATTGTACCGGCGTTGCTGTTTCACCTAAGTTTGATAGCGAGGATTGGCAGCAATGGCTCCAAACAGTCAATATGTATTTCAATTCTTACAAAATTAGTACAATTCTGCTGGATAAACCGTTAAACGACTCGAGGCCTTATGCGCGCGTTAAAATAATTAACTCTACGCTTCACGGTCTTCTTGATTCGGGTTCTTCGGTGACCATTTTTGGTTCACAGATCTATAAAAACTTTTTAAAGGAGGGTTTACACCTATTTAAGGATAAAATGGTTACAGTTACTGCAGCAGGCGGTCAAAAAATGACTAGCATTGGTTATATGCAGGTTCCCATTTATTTTGAGGATGATTTTCACATTCTCACGACTTTTGTTGTCCCAGACGTTGATATTGATCTCGTCTTAGGTTTCGATTTTTGGCTACAGTTTAATATCTTCCCAAAGCACTTCAAGAGCATTACGTTCTCTACTGCTCCTGCGTTGATTGCTAGTGTGAGTGAGGTTCGCACTGTCTTCATTCAAGCGTACGATCACCTAAGTGAATCGGAAAAGTCTGTGGCTGACGATGTTATATCTCAATTTAATGACATTTCTTTCAAGAACCGGGGTTTGGGTAAGACTTCAGTTATCACTCATCGCATTGATACCGGAGACTCCGAGCCAGTTCGACAGAGATATTACCGGCTGTCCCCAGAGAAGCAACGGATCCTTGTGGAGCAAGTCGACGAGATGTTAGCCTTAGACGTAGTCGAACAGTGCGAGAGTGCTTGGTCTTCGCCTGTGCTAATTGTTAACAAGAAGGATGGTCAACCACGATTTTGTCTTGACAGCCGCAAACTTAATTCTGTCACTAAACGGGATGCCTATAACATTCCGTATATCTCTGAAATTTTGGATAGTCTTCGTGATGCCCGTTACTTGTCTAGTATAGACTTGTCAAAGGCGTTTTGGCAGATACCGATAGCTGAAGAGGATCGCGACAAGACTGCGTTTTTTGTACCTAGTCGGGGTACATACCGTTTTAAACGTACCGCTTTCGGTTTAACCAATGCTCCTGCGACACAGCAAAGACTGGTGGACTTATTGTTTAGGGAATTTGATCTCAAAGTCTTCGCTTATCTCGACGACATTATCGTCGTCTCGAATGATTTCAATTCCCACGTTTCACTTCTATTACGGGTCTTGGGTAAGCTTAAGCAGGCTAACCTTACTGTTAACCTGGATAAATGCCAATTTTTCCGTAGTCAACTAAAGTACCTCGGCTATGTGGTGGACAATTGCGGACTTCGTACCGATCCTGAGAAGGTTCAGGCAATTCTCAATTACCCCACTCCTTCTTCTCGAAAGGACATTAAGCGTTTTTTAGGGACCGCTACATGGTATCGACGTTTTGTTCCCAATTTTAGTACCATTGCTGGTCCTCTTCATAAGCTGACGTCGAATAAGAAGGGTGGGCCGCCTTTTGTATGGTCCGATGAAGCTGATGCTGCCTTTAAGAAGCTGAAGGAATGTCTTGTTTCCGCTCCTATTCTTTCTTGTCCCGATTACGATAGGGCTTTCGAGGTGCATACTGATGCCAGCAACTACGGTGTGGGCGCAATGCTGACGCAGACCATAGACGGTAAGGAGCACCCCGTGGCTTATATGAGCAAGTCGTTGTCGGCAGCAGAGAAGAATTATAGCATCACAGAGAGGGAAACTCTTGCGGTGGTAATCGCACTAGAACACTGGAGGTGCTATTTGGAAAACGGGAAACCATTCATTGTGTATACAGACCACAGTGCCCTTAAGTGGTTCCTGTCTCTTAAGAACCCAACGGGGAGATTAGCTCGTTGGGGTGTCAGGTTGTCCTCGTTTAACCTCGAATTCAAGCATCGTAGAGGAGTGGACAACGTTATTCCTGATGCTCTTTCCAGGGCTCTTCCTGTTGCTGCTTTAAATTCCTCAGGTCCAAACCTGGCAACGACGGATTCTTGGTATAAGAACATTTTTAACTCTTGCCTGACTAAACCACAATCTTTCTCAAATTTTATTATTAAGGATGGTAGGTTGTTCAGGCGGGCTAAGTCCAATCATGTACTTTCTTCCGAGTTTGCATGGAAGGAGGTCGTTCCCCTCGAGCTGCGTGACCAAATCATGACCGAAAATCACGCCGAACCGACAGCTGGTCACCTTGGTGTTTACAAAACGTACCATCGGCTAGCGTTACGTTACTTCTGGCCAGGCATGTATCGTGACGTCGTGAATTTCATTGCGGCTTGTGACAAATGTCTAGCGTATAAAGCGCAAAATCATCAGACTTTAGGTGAAATGGGCAGGCCTAAGCAATGTTCCAGGCCATTTCAGATGATTTCTATTGACCTAATGGGCCCTCTTCCGGTTACTAGGAGGCAAAATAGTTTTATATTCGTTGTCACATGTTGTTTCACGAAATTTTGCTTGATTTTTCCACTTCGGAGTGCTACTTCTATAGCAGTTTCGAGGATTTTAGAAGATTCGGTCTTCCTGGTTCATGGAGTGCCTCAGACCATATTCTTGGATAACGGTAGTCAGTTTATTAGTAAGATAACTGAGTCACTTTTCCAGCGTTACGAAGTTCCGAATGTTTTCTATACCCCTAAGTATACGCCACAGGTTAACCTTGTTGAACGCCATAATAGAACAATAATTACATGTCTCTCGACTTTCGTTAATAACGATCATCGCAGTTGGGATACATTTATTCCTAGAGTGCAGTTTGCTCTCAACAACTCAAAGTGTGAAGTGACGGGTTACACCCCTTCCTTTTTGGTGTTTGGCAGGGAACTTGTTGCTTGTGGTTCCCATTATCTAGATAACAGTTTAGGCGATGAGATCTTATTCCTACCGCGCGACTTATACACCGATAACCTTGGTTACCTTAAGCCCATCTTCGACGAAGTGCAAACTAAACTATGGCACGCACATGCTAAGAATACTGCTCACTACAACCTTCGTCGTAAGCCTTCTGAATTCAATATCGGTGATATAGTAATGAAACGCGCGTATGTTCTAAGCGATAAGGATAAGTTTTTCAGTAAAAAACTCGCGCCTAAATTCTTAAAGTGCCGTGTTATAGATAAAAAGTCGCCCTTGGTCTATGTTTTAGCCGATATGTCAGGGAAAAACCTGGGAACTTGGCACATCAAGGACATTAAACTAACAAATTGCGTGAGTTAGTCTTAATATCTACTTCAATTATGTTGCCCTTGGAGCCACCCGTATCCATCTGCTGTGCTTGGTATTCATATGGGTCTCTTGTCCGTGCTTGGACAGTGTACCTTGCAATTGATAGGATGCGCTAAATTCTTATTATATAGATTTATTTTCGCTTAGTTTGAACGCGTGAAGAATGGAAGTTTTTTTTTGTATGCATAATGCGAATACGTACTGAAAGCGCGGATTTTATCATTCAAGAATAATAAAATCCTTCGGTGGCGCGCGGGGTAATGTAACGTTGCACGTTATCATTCACGATTTAAAAAAGAAATAAGTAATAGATTTCGCTATAAAACTCTAAAAGCGCATACGCGATTGTGCGCACGACTGTACTGGCGCGGATAGCAACCGCGTCAGCAGTTTTTTTATGTATGGGTTTCTCCTACTTGCTGCGTTTGCGCCTCGTCCCGCCATTCGCCAGTCCCAGTGCTTACGTCTTAAGCAGAGGACGTGTGCAGTCGCGTTCACGGGGAGGCCCGTATCGTCATACGCGCTGCACACTAATAAATTTTATTAAATTTAAATATGGGGAAAATCATATTTTGTAACCGCAGTGAAGTCCTGATTTTTAATATAATGGCGTCTTCGTACCCGTAAAGCTACATATCGTCTTGCACCCCGTAAGGGTAAGTGTTGAAACGTTATATATCTAGATTTTAAGAAGTGCTAGTTATCATTGCTAATTCGCTTCCAATTATGTTTTAGTGAGTTCCTACATGCTTAAATTCCTATTAAGGTCTGTGTAATTAAATTGCCATGTACACGTATGTGCTTTCCGTAACGGTAAAGTACCGTTATAAAATGGCGTCCCATACATTTGCCCTATCTTAGTATTTTAGTTTTTTTTGTGCATTTTGTGCCCTACGAAGTAATTTAAATGTAATGAGAATGCCCTATTTTAATTATCGTGTTACAAATTAATTTTCTAAAAGGGCTATAAGTTTGCAAGCTTGCTTCCGCACATTCCTTTGTGTTCTTGTAACTCCGTTCTGAGTATGCATACCCACCAGCTACTTTTCGCTCCCTTGCTGCTAGCTTGGCGACATCGTTGGGGGTCATACCGGCCGGACGTTAAATTCCTGGTCCTAAGCAAGATTGATGTAATTCCAGGGTGCAACTTTACCCTTACACGCGTCGTGCCACCTACTTCCTTGTCTCGGCCGGCCTGAGAGCACGCGTGGACACCGACGGAGGGACTGCGACATACATCCCGCTAGCTACGGCGCTCCCCGGAACGTTCCAGAGTCACCCCAGGACTGCACTACCGCCTAGCAGACAACAGGGGGAGTACCTCACTACCGGCGGAAAACCAGACAGGCTTTAACGAACTTTACCACCCCTAGTACCTACAGTTAATACTGGGTTTTTTCTTGGAATTAATATATATTTTTTTGTAAGCGTTTGGGTGTTTTCTTTGACCACCCAACTTACCCGCTTCATGCTAATGTACCTTTTTGTAATATTCCGCGGAAAAATTGCGGATAAGAATACGTGCACATGCCCATTAAGGTGTTTTTGTCGTTTAAATGTTTATTTACATAAATTAACATATTATAAGGCAGTTAAATTGGATGAAAATTTAACATCTTGTGTTTCAAATAGGTACTCTTTGAGTCTACCTTTCCTCCATAGTAAAAATGTTGGTATTGTCTGAAGGGTCATCAACGAGGAAAGCAACTTTGGCCTGAGATGTAAAGTTAACGTCAAAGATATCATTGCGATTTAGGTACCAAAAATATATTTACACGACCTTAATGTCAAGGCAATAAAGTCGTGTAAATTTTCGGCACCTAAACAGTAACGATATCTTTCACGTCGACTGTACAACAAATAAACACTGATTCCATGTTACAACTGAATGAAGGTTATTAAGACTACCTAAGTAATTGTCTAAATCTAAGCAACCTTCATTTATTAAACCTTTCATTAAAGCTAATTAGTTAGATAAATAACATATTATCACGCCAATTATAAACTCTACTAGAACAACCGATTAAAAAAAGGACGTCACGAACTCCAGCGTCCTTCGGCGCCACACTTTCGTAGAATTCCAATCAAATTTCGATATTCCAATCTAGCACTCTGCTTTTATGTCAAATGAAACCTAACCAAGTTTCCATTGCCAGAATTCGCGGTGCGTTGACAATGCAACTCTATCGTTTCCAAGTACTGATCTGATAGAAAAATGAAATGGAATTCCGATTGACATTTTAATTGAATTTATTTCTTGGATATAATAAAATTGCAGCTTTACTATATACAATTTTTTACATCAATCAGCATTGTTTTTTCTATGAAATGCTCTATTTTTGGTTGACCCGATTTTGCATTCGCATTCATTCCCATTTACGAGTAAATACCTTGGTGCTTAGCCAAGTGGCCAATCGCTAGCGCTTGCTCGCGCATCGTAGTTTTCCCTCTTTGTCGCACTATTATGAAGGAGTGACAGAGAGGGAAAACTACGGTGCGCTAGCAAGCGCTAGCGCTTGGCAACTTGGCTAAGCATCCTGGTGTCAGTAACTATAGGTAGGTACGTGTGCGTAGATAAAAACCTTTACAGTCAAGTGGGGTAAATAAAACTGGGATTTTTTTCTAATTTACCCCTAAAAGTAGCCCTCATATTTAAAATTAATTTATTTACATCCCATGTCCATCGTTGGGTCACCAACCTACATCATCATCATCAGCCTATTACATTTCAATGCTGGACGTAGGCCGTAGGCCTCTCCTATTACATAATATGCGGATAGATGCATTCGCAGGTAATTAACTACGCTGGGCTAGCGGGTTGGCGATCGCAGTAATGTGTCCATTATGATGACACTTCTGCTCGTCATCGATATTTAATAAATAAATGGTCAGTGACACGATAATCCCGTAGTCAACACTTACGACACGCACAGAAAGAGTTGCGGTGGTGACAAATATAATTATTCTTACTGCCGTCACCACGCCAATCAACCAAGTTAAATATGTGTGTCAAATTTAAACTCAATTGGTTCAGTAGTTTCGGCCCAAATCGGCTGTAAAAGAGGAGCAGACAGACATACAGACACGAGAGTGATCTTATAAGGGTTCCGATTTTTTTCCTTTTCACGTCATCATCATCATCAGCCTATCGCAGTCCACTGCTGGACATAGGCCTCCCCAATTTCACGCCACCGTTCTCGATCTTCGGCTGCTCGCATCCAGCTCCTGCCAGCCATCCTGCGCAAATCGTCGCTCCACCTTGCCTGAGGGCGTCCTACACTATGCTTACCGAGACGCGGTCTCCACTCAAGAACTCGTTTACCCCAACGGTTGTCGGTTCTACGGCTAATATGGCCAGCCCACTGCCACTTCAGCTTGCTAATACGGTGGGCTATGTCGATCACTTTGGTTCCCTGCCGGATAACCTCATTTCTGATTCGATCCCGCAGAGAGACGCCGAGCATAGCCCTTTCCATAGCTCGCTGAGCGACCTTAAACTTGTGGACCAGCCGTACCGTCAGTGTCCACGTTTCGGCTCCGTACGTCATGACGGGTAGGACGCACTGATTGAAGACTTTTGTCTTCAGACACTGTGGGATCGACGATGTGAAGATTCGACGTAGCTTCCCAAACGCTGCCCAACCTAGCTGAATTCTTCTATTCACCTCATTCTCGAAGTTGTTTCTACCCATCTGCAATGTTTGGCCGAGGTATACATATCTTTGAACAACTTCGAGAACGGTGCCGTGTACTGCGATCGGTTCCGGTAGTACATGTTCATTGAACATAACCTTGGTTTTGTCCAAGTTCATCCGTAGGCCGATGCGTATAGAAGAGTCAGCCAGGTCGTTCAGCATCTGTTGTAGGTCCTGCAGCGTTTCTGCCAGGATGACGATATCATCAGCGAATCGCAAGTGAGAGATGTACTCGCCATTAATGTTGATGCCACGCCCTTTCCAGCTCAGCGTCTTAAACATATCCTCCATTGCATTTGAGAACAATTTCGGGGAGATCACGTCCCCTTGTCTCACGCCTCTATGCAATGGTATAGGATTTGTTTGCTGATTCTGTACTTGGACGGACATGGTGGCGGCCTCGTATAGACATCTTATCACTTGAATGTATCGCCAATCAACTTGACATCGCTGCAAGGACTCCAGAACAGACCAGATCTCAATCGAGTCAAAGGCCTTCTCATAGTCCACAAATGCTAGACACAGGGGCTGATTATACTCTTCAGTCTTCTGTATAATCTGCCGCACTGTGTGGATGTGGTCTATGGTACCGTATCCGCTCCGAAATCCAGCCTGTTCCGGAGGTTGGAATTCGTCGAATCTCCGCGCAAGACGGTTCGTGATCACTCTTGAGAACAGCTTATAGACATGGCTTAGAAGAGAAATGGGTCGATAGTTCTTCATCAGGGTTTTGTCTCCCTTTTTGAAGAACAGGACAACCACACTTGTACTCCATGCCTCCGGAGTTCTACCTTCGAATAGGACAGCGTTAAAAAGCGTTTGGAGCTCCCTCAATACGGGTTTACCTCCTGCTTTTAGCAACTCTGTTGTAACGCCATCTTCTCCAGGGGCTTTTCCGTTTTTAAGCTGCCCAAGAGCGATCTCGATTTCGTCGATACTGACTTCTGGCAGGTCTTCGGTGTAGTGGCGTATCAAAGTGGCTCTAGGATCCTCATTTTCGGGATCAGGTCGAGATGCATGCGAAGCGTATAATTGGCCATAGAAGTCTTCCACTTCGGAAAGGACTGCCGGCTTCGAAGTAACGACTTCTCCACGAACTGTGGTCAGCTTCGTCAGGTGGCTCCTTCCGAGAGATTGTACGAACACCTTTGACCCCCGGTTCTGCTCGATCGCTCTTTCAATCGAAAGAGTATTGGAGCACCGGAGATCGTGTCGTACGTGCTTACTGATCTCTCGGTTTAGAGTCCGTTTCCCTGACGAAGAGACCGGTGGGTTTTCACGTCGTTCCTTCATTAGCCCTAAGGTCTCCTCCGAAAGCTTTGACTTCCTATCCTTGCGCTGCCTTTCACAAAATCTCGTACCTTCCTCCCTGAGGATGCGAACCACATCTTGAAGTTTCTGGTTCACGTCCGCTGTGGTTTCCATGGCAGCGAATCGGTTCTCTAGGTTTGACTGGAACGTTTTAGATCCAATCATAGTTTGGAGCAAATTTGGTCGGAGTCTGGCCTTCATCAAGCGGACACGTTCAGCACGGAAATTGATATTCAGAGAGCCTCGGACGAGTCGGTGATCGCTACCGGTATTGAACCTGTTGATCACGGAGACATCTCTGAATATGTGCCGCTTGTCCGACATGATGAAGTCGATGTCATTTTTCGTCATAGTGTCCGGGCTTTGCCACATCCACTTCCTTTGGGGCTGCTTCTTGAAGAATGAGTTCATCAAGAAGAGCCCCTCGCGTTCGAGGAAGTTAACGAGCATTTGTCCCCTATGATTTCTGCATCCATAACCATGGGATCCTACTACCGATTCGCTGAAATTTTGTACTCCCACTTTAGCGTTAAAATCCCCCATGACAACGTTAAAATGGGTCTTAGTAGTGGAATGGAGGGCTCTCGATGTGTCATCGAACATTTCCTCCACCTCATCATCCGAATGTGCCGAGGTCGGTGCGTACACTTGCACCACCTTGAGGCTATACCTCTCGGTGAGCTTGATAATGAGGTACGCTACCCTGTTCGAGACACTGGATATTTCCACAACGTTGTCAGAGAGGGACTTGTGAACCAGAAACCCAACGCCACCTTGGGATTGTTGGTCTCCCTGACGGAAGTACATTAGGTGGCCTGATTCGAGTGTTATGGTGTCCTCCCCCTCTCTTCGGACTTCACAGAACCCTAGTATGTGCCACCTAATCTTCCCAAGTTCCACCTCAAGTTGCGCCAGGTGCGAGTCAAGCCGAAGCGTGCGTCCGTTATACGTCGCCAGGATCAGTCGGTTGTGGTGGCCGTCCGTAGAACGTCCGTCTTTTCACGTACGGAACGCTAAAATTGAATTATTGATCATCAAGTTTATAATTTTATTGCAAGTAGGTACAATGCCTTGGGGCGAATACGGAAAAAGCCATAAGTACGAAGAGTTAATACATATGCATATATATCGTCTATCGATGTTGATAAATTATAATTTATACCATGTTTCACCGAGTACCATAATAACGTGTCACTATAGGTGGTAGGAGCAGCCGCCACAATCTCTCTGTAGCATTTGATTCAATTTCTTCATTGCGTCCGACGTTACAATGCGCAATTAAGTAGTGGTAAAAAAACCCTTGTGGCTGTAATTCAGTTAAAATTGAATTACAAAGCAAACCATTCGAACATAAGGACAACCCCGTTTTACGCCCAGCGTTCGTTCCGCGCAGTAAACTTTAATTACTTTACATTATTTCGGTATTAAATGTCGAATTTTGTTTATCTTCAAGCAATTAAACGATGCTTTCGGAAGCAGACTTGAATACTTATACTTGCTCGACTTTGTTGTCAAGAAAACAGATTCAGATTTATCTAAGACGTGGAGGCGGGGTAGGATTTGATAAGTATCATCCTTCTTCCAATAGCCGATACATATAAGATAAATTATGTTACTGAATATTTGGGTACTTTAAATTACTCTAATAATACTAACCTTAATTATAAGATTTAAATCTTGATACGAAATTAAGTACCTAACTATTGAAATATATAAATAGGTATTACATTCTTGCTATTTATGATTGAGGTATCAATGCTAATGAAAATATGTTGCTTTAGTATGACGATTACCTAATCATCATTCTACTGAAGATACATATTATTAATATAATTTTTTTGTCATTTTGTGTGGATGTATGGAGTGATAATAAACAAATACGTAATGCGACGTGTGATGATAGTTTTGAAAGTGCATTATTATTATGTTATTATTATTTAGAAAAATAAATCTTTGTTACAGATATTGCAATAACCGAGAACGCAAGTAGCCCTGGACGAGTCAAACTGCATAAAAGGTAACTTCTACTACTCACGCCACATAAATCTCCCGGGAGTAAGAAATACTACTTCGAAAAGTTAAAGTTTAAATGTAAAAATTCTGGTTCTAATTCGTAAATAAAATGTTTCTTAGCTCTTTTATAAATTGCTAAGACATTTCAGCTCACAAATCTTACGTAATTATTTTATTTTAATTTATTGTACCATATGAGTCAGAAGCGTGAATATGTTATTACGATTTTATTACTACATATTTTTTTGTAATTATGTTTCAAGGGGGGCTATTTCATAACAAATTACAACTAATACAACTAATATTAATATTAGAAGTCTGTTTTCTATCTCTCTTACTATAAAGAAACTTCTGTGTGTATTATATTTAGTTGTAATTTGTTTTGCAATAGGCTCTTGGTGATTATTTATTTCCTTTGCTTCCTTCACAAAAGCAACGAAAAATATATAGCTTGATTTAAAAAAAAATTAAGATATTTTCTAGTTTATCGCCCTTAACTACAATACCTCCACACGTACGTAGGTCATAGTAAGTTACTTTTATAAATCGATTCAGTGAATGTAAATAATTTAATGTATGAGTGTTTATTCTGATAAGATCATTCATAATACTAAATATTCCGACAAGAAAAAATCCACTAGGCGGGATCCTAAAACTTTGGGCAGATCTGATGTAAATACTCAAATTAAGGCGCAATTATAGCGACAGAAAGATATCCTCGAAATGTTCGATTTTTTAAGTTCGAGACAGACTTTCAGCAGATGTCGGTCATCTACAACTTAGTTACAGGAAACCTGAAATTACTATTAATGCAAGAACGACAGTGAAGCATGGAAATCTTTATACTAGTCTTTTTTTTCAATCCAGATAAAATTACGCTGTGTAAAAGATACATAAATTGTTTCTTCTAACTATTTATCAGTCAATTAATTTCTAACACCGTTTATTTTCTCTTTAAATTCACCCCGGGTATCTCTCTTAATTTGAATTTATTTCATTGGCGTGCTTCCTGGGCGACGTAATTAAATCGCAGTATTAGCGTTAAACTCGATTCACATTTAATGGAGCTTCTTCTATCAATGTACGTACAGTAAAGAATATAAACCATAACTAAAGTCAATATACAGTAAGCTTTCAGCATTTTTTGCATTTATAATGGCGTTGGAATAAAACGGAAATATTTATCGTTACCTAGATGCTTAGCCAAGTTGTCAATCGCTAGCGCTTGGTAGCGTATCGTAGTTTTCCCTCTCTGTCACTCTTTCTTATTAGTGCGACAAAGACAGTTAGCTGCCTTTCGTTTACGATTGATGATTAAGCGTTAGCGATTGGCAACTTGTCTAAGCACCCTAGTCACCCAGCACTCAAAATTGCATGTTAATAAATTTTGCGTCCGTTAATATAATTATCAAGTTCATTTTCAACTCAAGTATTTGCTTACACGTGCTAAACCTCCCAGTGTTGAACTTTCCCAACAAGGTAAAATCGTTGACATAAAAGTTTAAAAGCAATAAAAGCGTCCATTCCTGAAACAGCTGATAAGAGCTTTTTTATTTCAACGTCCGACGTTAAGCTTTCTTGATAGCTTCCAACGGTTATCGGGGCGTCGTAAAATATACGGCTTTATTTTCATTGATAATAATCGTTCACGAAAAAAGGTTGTTTTATGGAAAATTAAAATATTATTTTATTTTTTATAATCGCATCAAAGTCTGGAACCCGAAAGTAGAAGATCGCTTTTGTACGGTACATATCAAATATTAGACCGTACTGTTAAGAACATGTTTTGTAAACCAACTTAGGTACTGTCTTTGAAATTGTTTTTCGAAATTGAATTGATAGTATTGTAAACAAATAAACAGCGCATTCAAATGCACCTATAATCTATTGTGACTAAAATTGTCGCATTTCTTTTTCTACTTAGGATTTTTAAAGACGAACTGCAAAACAGTTGAAGCTTTGTTATAACAATCACACTAATTTAAGTAGTATAGGATGCTTATAGTGATTCTGCATTTATCGTGCCAATGAATGGATTAAATAATCGCCATTTGCACAATCTAGGGTTAGTCAACTAACACACGTTATAAATAATAATATAATAAATAAATATCTTGGATATCTTACTCAAATCGACCTAGTCCACGGTAAGCATAATTAAGGCTTGTGTCGTGGGTACCATGCAACGATATATATATAATAGATATACATATAGATAAGTACTTAAATACATACACAGCCATTAAGGTGCAAATATTTCTGATAAATAAATACACAAATAATGCCCCCGCCGGGATTCGAACCCGGAAACTCCGGCTTCATCGATCAAATGCGAATAATTTTATTTCTTGGTACGCTGGCAATAAAATATAAATTTTAATTTTAATTCCTTTACTATACTTTCAGATAAACAATCTGATACAAAACTTTTAAAACTACATCTATGTAGCTATTCAAACCAAAATGAAATAGATACATGGAAATATAAATATTCAGATTGAATTTAATTCGAATCTCTGTCTAAAAATGTATGATTATCTCGGTAGTCAATTTTGTAATCAAGAAGCTAATAGTACATTTTACTATCGAGACCGGGAAGTGACTGGTTGCCGGCCGAATATATGTAGACTATTAGATTATTAGAAGGATGATGAGATATTTAGAAGGATAGTATTCGGACGGCAACCCGTGACTTCATGGCCGAGGTTTGTATTGTATGTATAATGCTTTTCTCAAACTTACAATGAGATGAAACAAAAATGTATCTTCTTTCTAAGAAATTATAAGTCAACTACATAACTAAGTCTTTGAAACACAACAAAAGTATTCAAAGTGTATACTTTGTGTAACTTTAAGTAAGTAGTAAAAGTATATTTGAAATACGACACCGAAACCTCATTTTTTTTAAAGTTTGACCTGTTTTTAAAGGTGCTAATTTTTACTTTTAAAAAGCGGTATTAGACGACTCTGTCTGTTGGGTCCAAACATTCGTATGCGGTGATCGAGGCCAACGTATAATACGGCTTTTCAAATATTATTTTGAGTAGTTATTGTATATATTTTAAATTATATAATTTAAATACCTAATTATAACTGTCAAAATTAGCCAATTATTTTTTTATACTAATATTACTTACAGATAATTATTTGCTAAAAGCCAAGATGCCGGGTCTTAACCCTATGTCAAATAAAAATTTAAAAAAGGCACTTGCCAGCCTAGGCCGGCAATGAGGTACTTCCCGGCCGCTTTTTAGGCACGTAACTACAACATTTTATTGTATGTTTGAGAAAAATATTATTCAAAACTCTCCGTGTTTTTTCTCTGCCGCCTTATTTTTTACACATAATCATTGCAAACAAAGCAATATTTTTCCCCTATGATATGAATATTTTTTCAGTGCTAAAGCAGCGTCTCCAGAGAACGAAAGGAATGCGGAAAAGATCCCGGCGCACCGGAATTACGGTAAGATGTTTAATTTACATAATATTATTATGGCGTCTTTGTTTTAGAAAAACATTCATACTGGCTGGGTAGGAATGATTATCCAGTTAAATAGGTGTCATTCAAATTGATACAAACATAACTCATAATTTAAAATGTTGAATTTTCATAATATCGCGCATGTCCAACCGTCTATGATGTATCAGATGCGATTAACGTTAGAAATTAGAAATCATTTAGTAGCAGCAAGAAAAAAGGATGTAGATCCAATAAAAGTATCCCTATAGAGTGATTTCGTTCGGTTATGATTACCTACTCATTAATCGCGCGTATTTGAGAACGATGTTTTTATCTCTCTCCGCATTTTCAGTACCTACTGGACAAATACCTAAATTTTTTTAACTTTACATTTTGTTTTTGTATGTAGTAAAATGTCAAATAAACTTTTTGATGTATGTTGATAAAAAAATAACACGGGGACGATATAATTATTATAATCAAAAACGAAACAGCCGGTGAGTGTGCGCATGAGAAACCCAAAGAAGTTCCAAGCTTTGTGAGAATAATAATTTAAATTGTTTGAAGATCCCTATCCCTCAATTTAATTATGCAATAATAGAGAAGTATAGTACATTGTGTACCTATAAAGGGAGGTAAGTACGGAATTACTAATGAAAGTGTTAGAAGAGAAGAACTCTTAATGACTCGAGTTAGTATTCCGTTTACCGACCGTGATGCAAACAATGTGTTTCATCACACTTGCGGACAAAAAAATAAGTTTTAAGACAAAATATTATTCTATGACGTACAGACATTTATACCTATTACTCCCTAGGAAATTTCACTTTTCTATTACTCCCGCTACGCATGCAGGCAATGACGCGCTTAGAGAGCAAGTGTGATGAAAAACTATTTGCCTTATATTTCAAAGATGCTCACCACAAAAATGAAGAGTGCATTTTCTAGAGCTCATTTCCACTTTGCCAGTTAAGATTATTTCTCTTAAAAAACATAGAAACAATAACCCTTGTTGACAGAATGGAAATATGCCCTTTTGAAAACACACTCCTCAAATGAGAACCTTATCTTAATATCAAATTACTGTTTTCTTTTTTTCAGTCTTATTTGTATTATATTACCTTATTTTGACTTGACTATTATTCTTGAAACTAAATATTGGATGGCAATTATTGATGCTTTTGTAATTTGATTCATTGTAATCAGATCAAATCATGATTATTGACATTACACTAATAACTAGAACTAAAAAAATATTAAGTGGTACATATATATTTCAATGTACTTGTATTTACGATTTTATACAAAATGAATGTATTTTGTCTTCAGCAATAACACATCATTTCATTATCATAGTGAAGTGATAATATCCTTCTTGTTTTTTTGAACGTTTTTATATTTTAATTTCCAATAAGGAAATTATTTATATGTGGTGATGTTAATATGAAAAAAACTTCGATAAATGTATTTAACTTTGGAATCAAAATTATAAATATACAGAAAAAAACTCCGCAATTACTCTCAAACTATCTACTCCGCTTTCAATGCGAATAACTTTTAGTACGGTGGTGACCGAAACGTTGGCGTAAATGTAGAACTGAAAGGATTCGAACTTTTAACTCTTTCATTTTGATATGAAATCGATGTGATGTTTACTCGCTTTACACGCAGTCCTCGCGCGCTATCGTATGCTCACAAGTGTGGGTGAAATACATTCCCTGTCGGTTGTTGTAATGTTATGTTTACGTGATTTTGAGGTAACCTAAGATCATTCTGGAATAATCTGTAGGTAATTTGTTATTATTTTTTAAGATTTTACAATAACACTGATGTTGATGTTTAATATTGTCAATCTCTCGTTCCTGCTAGAAAAATGACTACGTTTAGTAATTAACTGTAGACATACAATTATATTTATTGGTAAAGACCAACAGACGATGTCAGTCACACAAAGATTCCTTAACAAGAAATCAGTGTATATTTTGAAAGTAAAATGTATGTAAAGGAAAAATGTAAATAGCGTTCAAAAGTAAAAAGTGCACTTGTTACGATTACTTTCAGTAGGTGAAATTCACAATTAGTATCAGAATATAATAAATAAAAAAGTATCAAATTAAATGCAAGAGCTGTATTTGTTACAACCTGCATGGGCGTAACTAGTGTACCCTAATAATAAAGGCAGACAGTAATATGTATCCGTGGTAAAAACTCCTAAAAGAGCAAGTTTCCTTCGTTTTAAGTTGAGAACACCTTACAAATCTTTTTGGCAAAGAATAATATATACCCGCTTTCGCAGCTCTAGACTTTGTCGGAAACACCCTTTAATATTGAATTATGTTTCGCATAATGAAAGTAGGTAGATAATATAAATTTATAGCACAAAGTTATGTTGTTCAGTGTTTGTTCATTTGAATTTCGAAAAATAGCTGTTGTAAGTCCAAAAGGAGCGTACATTTGTTTAGCCCTATGTACCTATGTTTCAGATTTCCTTAAACAAACGAAACTTCGCGATGGCTCAACCGTTTTTGATAGTGATTGGTATCTTAGAATCCTCATGTCACGAGTAGCGTTGGATATGTGACGTCACGTTAAAAATAATTGGTAACTATGAAACCCTACTTGGCCATTACTTTATACCTTAGGGTTATAAAACAGGGTTTTAGTTATTTACATGTAGTTACAAGCAATTTTAACATATATTTAAGCATACTCCAATACCTTCGACAAAATGCGTAAACACTGTAATAAAAATGCTTCCGAAAATACTTTAAAGGGAAAGAACGTGGTTTATCTCTGGGATAAGATATGTTCCTGAATTATTCACTGTTAAAGCTAGCCGAGTGAATTATTTGCCGCGAGCGTGGAGGAACTTGGCAAATTTATAACATGCACACTTTTGCTAGAGCGGGTTTGCTTGTGGTACGTGATACCAGTAGAACGGGTTCCCCTCATTTACTTAATTATCAGTTGACAGGTATTTAAAAAGGTATAAGTTTTTAAGCAAACTTGGTAATTTGAATGATTAGTATGACAAATGACATATCATCATCATCATCATCACCATCAGCCTATGATAGTCCACTGCTGAACGTAGGCCTCTCCTATTAACTATGCGTATAGACGCATTAGGAGGTAAATGCGCATAATCACCACGCTAGGCAAGCTGATTGGCGACCGCAGCAATGTGCCCACCATGATGATGCTGCTGCCCGTCATCAATCAAATAAAAGAATGGTCAGTGACACTTCAATCCCAATGACATGTAAATTGTAATTAATGAGCACCCGATATTTCGCCACTGTTGCAAATATCATCTTCATGGAGTAACTGACGAACTGCCAGTTTTAGTTGTAGTCTAGCCACTTACCGTACACGCATATCATTAGTGCTCTAAAATGCGTTAAAACCCATAGTAAATAACCATAGTTATTAAACTATGCTTTATACTTTGTTATGTTAGTGAATTGCAATAAGAACCTATCTGATGATTGTTGTATTGCTGGTTATTTACTATGGGTTTTAACGCATTTTAGAGCACTAATGATATGCGTGTACGGTAAGTGGCTAGACTACAACTAAAACTGGCAGTTCGTCAGTTACTCCATGAACTAATGTTATTTATCTAGTGCACTTGCAAAACTAAGTTTGTATGAAACCACTCGTATGACATTTCGACCAGTGGATGCAATAGATTGCGTGCTCAATTATTTTGTATGAAAAATACTTTAATTTCCTAAATAGATTATGTAAACAGGTTCCCTGGGTCCGATAGTAATCGCCACTAAAATATTCGCCCGTATCAAATACACACGCTGTATAGTATAACGAACAAGTAGGTAATCTATAATAAGGTAAGTAATCTATATAATATATAGTAGGTAGTCTATAATTTGTAAGGTAGGTAATCGTAGGTTGTTCTATGTATTAAACAGTATTGTTCACCTGAATTCTAAAAAGAATCATCCGGTTAAAAGTATGTCCGGTCATGCTCAGTCTAGGTCTGTAGTTATTCAAAAACGGCTGGGCCGATTATGTTAAAAATTGCTATATTTTAAAGAATCGTGTAAGCCTAATTTCTCAAATTTTCTGATTACATGTTTTTTATTTACCGCTCCACGGATCAAATATTAGAAGGGGCGACACATTTTTTTTCATTCTTGAGAACAGTTGTTCTTGATCTAATGCTACACTGACACAAAAAGAAACAGTAGGTAACATAAATTTGAGACAGACAATAGATGAATCCCAATATTTAAGACTCTCCAAGAAGATACTTTACCTTTGAAAGTACCTATCTATGTTAAATAAGTGGTGTATTCCGCAAATATTTCTCCAAAGTTGCAAAATGTAATAAGATTTTGGAGATAATCGTGACACAGGGCGAGCATTCCATTCCACGGAGGGAACTAAGGAGGGCTTAGCATACCGTTTAGCGCTCGTGGGAATTTAACCACACGGCTCCCGTGTCGGCTTGTTAAGTTTGCTTCTATTCTATACCGCGTCATCGGATTTGATAACATTTTGTAGTTTATATTGACTTCCTACCTCTAGCAGCCGTGCTTTGTTAGAGGCATCTATAAAAAAGTTTAGGCCCCAGGCAATGTTACTTTGTAATATAGGTCAATAGTTGTAGCTCAATTTTGTTGTTTTTTTAGATAAGTAGTTGTAGGAAATTTACTTAAACGTTTGTTTTTATATTAAACATCCTTATTTTGAACTATGCATTTAGAATTGGCACATTATTTACCAGTTCATGAGGTTTTATAGAAATTATGTTGTGAATGTTTACAATAATGACCTATTGCATTTGAGTGACATAGGGGTTTTCGGCCAATATTCTATGATTATGAACGTGTGTATTTTCTTAATTATATTAAACACCGTTCAAAACAGGTGAAGGGATACCAAAAACGATCACAGTGCTCACTGCGGCTATACCTTCACACCAAATTACAAAATTGGCGTTATTATATTAATTACTTCAATTTGAAGAGGTAATTTAAATTATTCAATTAATTTGTCATAATAATCCGTTTTTATATCATAAAGCAAGAAAATACAACATTATATTTCTAAGTAACTTGTGGGGCATTCCGTGATTAGTATGCAATGATTATTAATAGAGTTAGAAAAACATATTACGAATGACGATTTAAATGTCACCCTGTATACCCCAGCATAACAATAGAAGTGGACTGAAATAGGCTGATAATGATGACTTTATATTATGTTTCAGTGAGCCATCACTGAGGGTAAAATCCACTCTCAAGCGCAGTAGTTGTTTCTTCTATACCGCATTCGGCCCTGTAGTACCTTTTAGTAGTATGCCAATTTAGCCTTTTTTCAAACTACTTTTTTTATATGCATTACAAAAATTGAGACGTTTTACCACTAAGTATATTAACTCGGTCTAAGAATATTAATAAATTTGTAAAAAGCAGCTTTGAATTCCATCATCGTAAACTAGAAAACAGCGTCCTTTCAGTTACGTAAAAAGTTAAAAACTTTTTTTAATTCACTGCTATTAAAGACTCAAGCCATTCAGCCACCGCTTGAAAACTTTTTTTCAAAATCTCCGCGAGGTTCTCGAGTGCAACTTTACCTAATGCGGTGAGCTGCGTTCTTAAATTAAAGGTTGTAAAGTTGAGATTGGTTGGTTTGAATGGCATGGTATGTGGGTTTCGATATAGATTAGCAGTTCGGAAGCGAGTAACTTTGCCCACGCGAACCGCAGAGTTGAGAAAGTTTGGAGTGCATCGTTCTAGTCGAGTTTCTGGCGGTGCTCTAGAACTAAACTGGGTGGAAATGAAGTTGCTCGGCGTTCTGTTTTTGAATAGGTTTTAGAGTGTTTTTTTTTACATTTGTTTGTGTTTATTCGATTTTCGGGAGCGCATTGGTTGGAATGAATGAAGTTTTTGCACTGCAGGTTGATGTAAACCTAAAACTTACAAAGGATGCTTATTTTTAAAGACGGTGCTTCAAGAAATGGGGGCGCCCTATTGCTGGAATCGGCCAAAGTCAGTATTGATGCGGTCAAAGCTCGTTTTAAGATGTAGGTAGTTCCTAATTATTTACCTAAAATAACGTAAACGTTAAATTGAAACGTAAGTCAAAAGTCTTAAAATCCTAAAAGAAACTTGTGACCATCTTTCGCTTGATGTAAAATAGTTCATTAAACACTTCAGACATTATATATTAATTAATACTCTACAACTATGTGGAGATGAATATACGAGTAGATGGAGAAAGCTACAGACTGTTGGTACCAACGTATCGGCTAAAGTTTTCGTTTAACAAAAGAAATTAATTATGTGAGGTTATTATATTAATATTTGATAACTTGTATTGATAAGTAGTTATGCTACTACACATTATATTATAAATTTTAAATATAATTATGTATATTATCTTCATAAAACACATTCATTAATTTTTATTTTTTTGTTTCCCAGGTATACACCTCCATAGCGAAACAAATCGTAACTACTCCACTAGGTAAGTAATCATATCACACGGTCCTCCTAGTATCCTATCCTAGTAGTATCCTAGTACCTAGGTAACTATCCTCCACTAATATAATGTAAATATTAACGAACATTATACTAAAACTTTAATGTTAGTCACCGAGCAATATCTAAGATTAAATATTTAAATTCTGCCATCATTAGATTAGTATTCTACCATCGTTGGATTACTACATCGGGAAACAAAATAAGACTAAAAATGAAATTAGCAAAAACAACTCTGTGGCCTTTTTCATCAACAACGCATTCATCCGGTGATATTTAATTAATATAGTTGCTAAAAGGTTGCTCAGATTTCTGCAGTATTACCGAAAACCATTAAATCACAAGTAAATACTTCAGGATTAATCTATTTCATTTCAAAACATACATGGATGTAACAGGCAACATGTAGTCAGAATATAATCCCTTAAAATAGAGTCTAATTCCTATCTTTTAAACCACATCGTCAGCTGCGATGCACTTGTGACAATAATTTTACTAACTAATATAATTTAAAAAATGAAACTTGAACCGTGGTCACTTACAATGGGCCTCATAAGAAGGCTCAAAGTCACTCAAAGGGCAATGGATGAGACCATCCGCAGCAAAACCAAAGTAACTGATATAGCTCTCCGAATCGCTAAACCGAAGTAGCAGTAGGCGGGGCACATTGCGCGTAGAACCGATGGCCGTTGGGGGCGGGAAAGTTCTCAAGTGGCGGCCACGTACCGAAAGCTGCAGCGTGGGTAGGCCCCCACAAGGTGGACTGATGACCTGGTGAAGGTCGCAGGATGCGTGTAGCACAGGACCGATTATTGTGGCAATCTTTGGGGGAAGCCTTTCGGCTGATATGATGATATTGAGGATGATAATTTAAAACATTTTACATTATTTACACTTTGCGCGTTTTCAACGCTGTGACAACCCTACTAGTAACTTTTTCTTGGTTTCAAGCTAACTAACTTTTCATTATTAAATATAAGAGACAATTTTGTAAGATTCTTTGAGCCAGAACTTAAGAGTGGCTCTCAAAACTTTTCAGCCTGTGAAAACTTTTCCACTACTCTTTGGGAAATTCGAGCAAAAAAATTAATAACGTCGAACGATGACAAAGATAGCTCAATGTAGAGTTCTTAAATTTACTAGAAGATGGATGTGATAATTATGCCAAGGCATGTTTTGTCACCTAAACTGAAGTAAATGGAGAGGTACTTTGCTGGCTCAAACTTCGTAATCGATGACTACGAATATTCGGGAGGCATATTTTTGACTTCAAAATTCTAAAGATTATTATTCTCATATTTTAACGACAAACGGGTCTTAATTGCGTAAATTTACGTTGAATATTATCCTGACGTTTCGAGCATGACCCGTGTGTCGTTAAAATATGAGTTTTCATTCAATATTCATCAATTTTATGAATTTCAAATATTACTTAGATGTCTTATATGTATATGTACAGATTGTACAGTGTGTTAACATCGTGCAGGCTTTTACTGAAACCAAAGATTCAGTTGCAGATTTTTAGACAAAGCAGCGTTAGCATTAAAAATTATAATTTTTAAATTTCATTAATTTATACTTGCGTTATATTGATCGTTCAAAGGAAATAAAATTAATTGTACCTGCAGTTACTCGTAATTTAAATATTTGTCAACTCTTAATAGGTACTTGAAAAATATTGCCAGTAATGCGTTTTATTACCCATTTCCGACAAATGAAAAATTCGAACGGCTTCGAACCCACGGCCTTAGTTTTCGTGGCCGATGCCTCATCTACCCAGTATAAGCGAACAGGGTCGAATTTCGTAGGTTAGTAGACTGGATATTTATTATTTAGCCTAATATTCAATTTAATTTCATTTAATTTCGTAAAACTCAGCAAACTGATAAATATTTTATGTTCCTTTCGGTCTTGTAGAAATATGGGTAAGACCGAAAACGACAAACAATACTTATCGGCTTGCTAAGTTAGGAGACGTGTAAGAATAAGTTGGTTATAAATTTTAATATGGTAATTTGATTACTAAAACATAAAATGTAGTGTAGTGTATATGCCGTTTTCTGGCAGGAGGGCAGAAAAAATATTTAATTAAATAAATTGATTTGATTGATATTCCATAACAATATTCGGTTCTTAATCTATGTACTTGTTCAATAATGAGCCGAGTGTTTTACATGCTTAAAGTAACTGGCTTTGATTTTGCTGTTCCACTTGTCCTTTGTTAACGTTTCTCATACTTTGATATTGGCGTGTAACACGCTTTGTCTGCTAAACGAAATTCCGTTATGTAAAGCATCGACGTTAGTTCACGCTCGGAGCAATATCAGTGATTGTGCATGTTCGGGACGTTGAGTTTGGCGCTTGTATGTTGCTTCTATGTTAATTCTTACCAACTCTCTACTTTTTTATCCAAATGCCTATTTTTGTTGTTGTTGTTGTTGTTTTTTGGGCATTTTTTTCCGCAACTCAACATCAAACGTTCCTATTTTGCGTGGTCCCAACGCTGGCCTAGTTCTGGTTTCCAACTTAAATTACTGGTTTATAGTCCTTGCCTCTTGGCTCGATCGCAGCGCTGCATTCAAAGGGTCCAAAACGCTTGTGCAAGGTCCTGTTACAAGATTCCTCCACGTTCTCATGTAACAGCATTTATAAATAATGGAAATGCACTTAGAATGCTATCACGTCAGAAACTAATGTTCGCCTGCCTGCTTTTTGAAACAATCTTCACAAACACACCAAGCTATTTATTAAAAAAAACTTGTTGGGACAAAAAACAGATGCTGCAGTCTCACAGATACAGTACTGCTGCTTTTCGAGGGAGTTTTAGGTACCAAGATACGAAATGTTGGAACCAATACCAATCCTCATATGTATATTATTTAACATTAAAAGTGCCAATAGTGAAACATTGCCAATAATACAATTTTAATAAAAACACTATTTACATTCATTAGGTACTGAACTAATTTTGACAGTTTTTAAAGATAATAAGCACAGAAAAGCAAAATTATAACATACAATTAAACCTGCGCCGTAGTATTTAATTTAAAATCACACCGTACTGTAACTACCAATAAACTCGGTGTTGATTAAACATTATTCAAATTCCTTGACACTAAACTAAACAAAAAACTAACAATTTAATTATCCGGGCAAACATTTCAACGGTTAACTGTGCATAAATTTAGCATAGATTAATGACATTACCGCGAAACAGAGGGCTCGTGCCGCGGCATTAATGCCATATGCGAATTTATGACGACGTGCATGACACACGGCCGGATAACCGGATAGTTTCTGTCCTGGCTTGGTCAATTTTATACCATTATTTGCGTATTAATTAGTAATATTTAATGGAATGTAAGGTAATTATGATCTGTTGTTCTGATTACAAGTGGTGTAGAATTTATTACTATTTAAAATTATAACACCGAGTGCGGGCGGCCAGAAAAATAAGTGCGTTCCCGCTGCCAATGCGGTTTTGAGAAGCAAAATAAGACCCTGAGCGGATTTTTAGAAATAAATTTAGTTTTCAGAAGTAGCAGTTCTAGGTAAATGATAGTAGAACCTAAGGTACGTCTTAAAAAAAAATAAAAAAAACCACCTAAGAGACCTATTCTAAGACCCAAAACAACACAGGCATCAACGGCAATGCATTTTTTTTTTTTTTGCCACCTTGTATACACCGTGTTTTTATTGATTTCCGTTAATGGAAGGGAAGGTTAGGTAAAAAATAATTAATTTCTCTAAGAAACTAGTGTCTTAACACTTACTGTTATTAAGTTATTAAAAAAATAAGTTTAATGACTGAACAAGTTTAGTGTCTTGCAACCTTTATTACATCCTAATGTCACTTATTTTGACATGTGCCGTCGGCAGCCGTCAGTCGCCTGAGATCTTATTCTTAAGGTTCTCTAACACTTGTCATTACAATTATTAGGTATGAAAACGAAAAAAAATATTTTTACGAAATTAACAAAAGCCGATATACCAGTCTATAGTCTATTAATGTCCCAGTCCCAAGTAACCTGTCCAATTTAACGGAAATCAATAAAAACACGGTGTATATGGTACACATTGTTTTTAAAGAATAGTTAAAGATAATCTAGTTTTGTTGGCGGAGTATTATCATGTTCGTTAGTAATTAAGTAATTATAAAATGCTTTGTTTTGTTTCAGAATAATTTCGCACAGAAAAACCAGACGAAAAGGGAATATTAGTGGTAAGCTCTTACGACATAAGTATCTGCTTTTAGGAAAATATTTTTAGGTCTCTGATGAAAAATACATATTATGTATTGCATACTTGTATCACTCGGGATGATAACAAAGTAATATAATTTTGTTTGGGCGATCATTATGAGTATTTACTCCAACCAGCAGGGGGTATAGGATTTTATATTATTATTATTTGTATTTAGGTATCGCCTTAAGTTAATATTAATTGCATATAGTTGTGATATACTCTAACACAAATGAGTACGTAATTGTTTTTCCATGTGTGATGGGTGCGGTTCTCTCGACACGTCGTTTGTTTGCTTTTCGAAATAAATATCTTAAGCGTAGGTAACTAAGAGCTAAAACTTTTAAAATATTGAAAAATAACTACTCAAAATTAATTCCTTCTCCTACCTTTTCTCTGACTATTTTCGAGGGCTATAGACTGAACTGATAGGGGAAAATAAGTCGCATGATACATTTTGAGTGTATTATTAGTCAAATCAGGATTTTAAATGTATGATTTCGTAGGCTTCATTTATGGAAATGATGCAAAACGTTCATAAAATGTGAAATCAGGCGTGTAAACAAAACCTTATCTAAACCCCTCTTGCTTAAAAAATACATCGTTTCTGTTCTATTACAGTCTCCCGCTTCAAGAGAGATTTAGTATCCAGCAATATTATTATAACACACAATTTTAACGAGAAGCTCGTGGCACCAGGGGACGACGTAAGTAATTGCGTTTGGAATAATTTCGTTTGGGTAATTTGATACATGCTGGGGGTATTTATACACAGTTTTACTTAATCAAAGTTCAAATGTCTGCTTTGACAACACTAAACTTTTCCTAATCATTACTTGTCTAAATAAGTACAGTGGCACTACCATAATATCCATTGCTTTAAAAATTTTGCATTAAAAATCCGATGCTACAGCGCACGCACACACATCCAGCGTTGTCCAACCTTCAAACTGTATTACATCAAGCGTATGAGACTATAAGGGTGCGGCTCCACTGAAGCGGAGCTGTGCAAAATTGACCAATTCTTCAAATTCAAAATTCGAAACACTGTGATGCGTTCTCATCGGCCGAGCTCCCACAGCTCCGCGTCAGTGGAGCCGCACCCGAGAATTGGGAAAGAGAGAGAGATGTATTGGGCAAAAAGAGACGTTCTCACATTGACTTATTTGATCTATGTTCAGTTCCCAGAATAACAACGTTATATTTTCAGGTGAGTTTACAATGTACGGCAACGGCTGAAAGGCCACCTCGGTTTGTATGGGACAGAGATGGAGTAGTTATATCTCCAAATACGGAGCAAAGGTAAAATACTAATATTGTTCATTCAGTTTATTGATATCCTCACCATCTACATATTTCAATAATATCAGATCAGCAATATGACTGAATAAACAGTGGCAAGAAAATTAATAGTTTTAGTTCGAGGCGACGAATTCGACTAGTTTTTAACGACAGCTTTTGAAATGGCGATCATAAAATTGGAAACTTGCACAATATTATTAGTGAACTGTTCAGTTTTCTATAAGGAAAACTTCAATGATCTATAGATCATAGTATCTATAGATCTATCATAGAACTCAGAGTTGGTTCCTTTAAAAGCTGATTTATCTTAACTTTTCAAACCTTTGAAACCCGCGAAATCTCGGTAAATAAATGCTGACAAAACGCCTTTATTTGTGTGTACCCAAAATATTTTTTTTATCATATTTACTTTCAAAACTACAAATCTAAGAAGATATATAAACCTACATAGATTTAAATTAAATAAAATGATTTGATGTATTTTAGGTACACCATAGGGCAAATGATGTCACCCAATGGTGTCGGTGTGGTATCACACTTGAATATAACTCGTTCAAGAGTGGAGGATGGGGGGCTGTACTCATGTACAGCAGTGGAAGGGGACACCAGTGTTCGTCACTCAGCTAGGATTGACGTTTATGGTGAGAGTAATTTCCTAAATCGTCCTATTACTCTAAATACCAGCTATCTGCACAAATCAGGTTTTGGCAGAATCAATTTAATTATCATGATAGTTAAATTCATTATCGAATAATATGATACGCGCACATAGCTGGTATTTGCAGTAATAGGACTAAATATATTTTTCTTCGCTGCAAAAACTGAAGAAGACTGAACCGGTGGTCTCACACATACATAAGAGAATTCCGTCTTTAAGTGTACGTATTATTTGCAATTAAGTATTTTAATTTAGAATAGAAATTGTTCTACCTTAAAACCACATTCTTTAAAATTCAATCTAGTTTTGTTTATTAAGTTGATATTTTGGTGCCAACTTCGATAATATAAATCTAAATATTTGTCAGCCTCCGTAGCCCAGTTGGTAATGACCCTGCCTACGAAACTGTAGGTTCCGGGTTCGAATCCCAGTGAGGGCATTATTTGTGTATTTATTTATCACAAATATTTGTTCCTTGGTCATGGCTGTCTATGTATTTATTACTTATCTAGTATATCTATCTATTATATATATCGTCGCTTGGTACCCACATCACAAGCCTTAATTGAGCTTAACATGGGACTGGGTCGATTTGTGTAAGATGTCCCAAGATATTTATTTGTTATTATTACATATTGTCTGTTTTATTCCTAAATCGTTGCCTTACTATTGCTGTTTTTGGAATGATTAGTGCCGATATAAGCATTACTACATCGCAACAACAAAACAATGAAATAATGCCTTAATAGCGAAGTCACACAACGCATTAAGGAGTTTCACTTTAACGACTTTGTTTCACGTTTTAGGTCCACCGTATATCAGGTCTTTACCGCCAATAAAAGTACAGAGCGGAGAGCCCTTGAAACTGCGATGTCCCTATTACGGTTTCCCAATAAGGTAGGTACTTACAATTAGTAATCGTATTTTTCTCTGTTTGTGGTCGCTTTCACATCTGAAGATCGTAGTCATCGGTGAATATACGATATGGATGGTCCATATCGTGTTCAGGTTCCTGTCTCTTATTTCCTGCTTCCACTGTTACCTGTTTGTAATTTCCCTGACGACTGAACAAAACTTGGTTGAGGATGGGATTCTCACTTGGCCAATATTAGTCCACCTCTGCCTAACTAAATAACTAGCAGAGAAACGGTACCCAATTCCATAGATTATGAGATTGGAGGCGTCTAAAGAGCGACACACCTTTCGACGGTATATTTTATTGTTATTTCTATTAGTACTTAGACTACTTAGCCTAGTTGAGTGATCTAGATAGTTTTATCGTGACCGAGCACAAATGCGACATAGAGTGCCTGTTGTCAATATATCCTATAACACTTTATTTCGAAATCGAAACAATACAAATTAAATTCATTTGTATTACAATACAACCTGTGAAAACACAAGCAAAATCATTGTCTTGTAGTTTTTTTAAGGAACATAATTTTATTTCACATAATACAAACGAGTACTACAGGGAAAAATAATTAAAAATAACAACCCGTGTTTTAACTCGCTCGAACATTTGAAATTAATGAGTGAAGCATATTTCGTCGAAAAGGAGAGCCAAGATATTAAAAGCGTAGAAATTCATCGGATCAATAGTAGACATGATAATTAATTTGCTGAAATCTACAAGTTACAATATTATCGAACCGGGTTACTCACTTATTTAAGTCGATGATTGCTTGCTGCTGCCGTTCTAGCAGGGCGCAGGCCCGCAGTACGCGTCGGGCTTTGGCCGGGAGTGCTCCGGACGAGGACCCTCTTAATGGGTCGAAACATGTCGAGCAATCATCGACTTAAATACGCAAGTAACCCGGTTCGATAA
>JALPQI010005893.1:0-48287 GCA_025490895.1 Thaumatotibia leucotreta | reverse complement strand
TGCCAGCGCTGGTCTTCCGATGAGGCCATCACGTGAACAGTTTCACGGCAGGCAACACACAATACAGATAAACAATAATAATTACAAATAAAATCACAGACGTTACACAGCAAACAAAAATAATATATCATAGATCGGGCCGGCCCTGTCATGGCCGTGCATTATCGCTAATCATTTTGTAGTAGCAACACTGATGACAAGACCGGCCGATACAGCACAGCGATCAATCAATGGCTGACCGGTTACACTTACGTAATGTTTTACTACGACATTTTACTATGACAAACAACAGTACCAATTACGTAATTACGATATGAATCGAAGTACAATACAATCCGAATAACAAAAACAAAAGAAGAGAATAATGGATCAACATTTCAATCAAAACGAAAGGAACATAAACTGCTGGTAGGTATAAAATTGCGATTGAATACACATTTATAAACATCTACAGGCAACTTGTCTCAAGTCTGCAGGCCTCCTCACTAAATTGGTGACTGAGCATGAATATTTTCAGGTTCTTTTTAAAACCGTAAACATTTTGCAGGTTCCTTATTGGCGGTGGAATGTTGTTCCAACATTTGGTGGCCGCATAGCGAAAACTTCCTCGGAAAGCGGCCGATGCATGGCGTGGCGTCAACAATTGAATCCCACAATCCCGGCGTCCACGTAGCCTGATGCAAGTCAGCTTGTCATGAAGATAAATGGGGGATTTATATTTCAATACTCCAAAGAGCAAACAAGCCAAATGAAGTTTACGACGGTGATGCATTTTAAGGATTTTATGCTTGTTTAAAGATGGAGTCACATGGGCTCTCAACGGAATGTTAAAACAAAAGCGGGCACAAGCATTTTGAACACGTTGGATCAGTTGTTTTGTTTTGGAAAGTAGTCTTGGACCTATTACTGTGTCAACATAGTTCAATTTAGACAGGACAAGCGCTTCAACTAATTGAATACGTAAGTTTTCACTCAAATATGGCCGAATTTTATATAGTACTTTAAGTTTATAAAAGCAACTTCTAACTACCTCTGCGGTGTGCTTATCATATCGCAACTCACAATCCATTTGGAGTCCCAGGTTACGAGCCTCATACACCCTTTCTATAGGCTCATCCATAACCCTGATATCATGCATCAAACCGGCACCAGCCAGTTGCTGCCTGCTACCCAAGACAAGGTATTTAGTCTTACTGGGGTTAAGTAACAAGCAGTGTTCTGCCGCCCAAGTGGCAATACTGCTGAGATCAAGGTTAAGTTTTTCTATGGCACTGTCGATTTCAGCTGGCTTACAAGAAATGTAAATTTGTATGTCATCAGCATAGATGTGGTACTTGCAATGCGTAATATGGGATCCAATGTCAGCAGAATACAGAATAAATAGAAGTGGCCCGATCACCGACCCCTGCGGTACACCCCTGGTCAACCTAACCTCTTCCGAAAGTAAGGAAGAACCGTCATTTTTAATCACTTTTACCTTTTGTGAGCGATTCCGGAGATAGCTGTCGAACCACTTTAGAGCCCTCTGGTCAAATCCATAAAAACTAAGTTTCGATAGAAGTAGATTAATATTCAGACAATCGAAAGCTCTAGAGAAGTCTAGAAGCACTAACACGGTGCACATACCTCTGTCTTGAGCGTCCAGGATATTATCAGTGACATCAAGTAAGGCAGTCATTGTGCTACGACCCTTACGAAATCCTGACTGAACATCTGGTAACATATTATTATTCTCCAAATAATGTGTTAGTTGCATGCTGACAGCTTTTTCAAGGATTTTAGATAGGCAAGGAAGGATGCTGATTGGCCTAAGGTCTTTGAATTCAGTAGGATTAGAATTTTTGGGTATAGGATTCACAACAGCCACCTTCCAAGAGTCCGGAAAGGTACATGTTAGTATGGAAGTGTTTATTATACCAGTAATAACATCAACAGTATATGGGAGTGTTAATATAATCATATTTAAATTTATACCATCTCCACCCTCAGCATTTGATTTTAAGCTTCTAATTATTTTGAGAACAATATCTGAACTAACCGTATTTAAGTGAAAAACAGAGTCACTATACTTATGATATTCAAGATAAGTTAATTTGGAAATGTTGGCTTCTGAAGTACCTGGCAACTCAAGAAAATGTTTATTAATAATAGAGGGATTATTGAATGTTGTAGGTAATTCTGTGCTCTTTTTAGGTAATAGTGTTGATTTTAGATTTTTCCAGAGTGTCTTAGGATCATATATTTTGTTGTTAATATTCTGTTTAAAATAGGCAATTTTTTCAAAATATAGCGCTTTATTTACAATGGACTTTAGATCTTTATAATACTTTTCTTTGATATCAGACCGATTTCTATGAAAGTCTGCCGCTGCTCTGTCACGTAATCGCATCATGTGTTTGACTGTGTCGGTAATCCAGGGGTATGTGTTCGCTCTAATTAAAGAATTCACGACGGGTGCATGCAGATCAAATATGTGAAGTACCTGCTGGTTGAAATAATTTACCATGTCGTTGACATCTTCACAATTAGACATCAGGTCCCACCTCACGCTATGCAAGTCCACATCCAGCCTCTCGATACATATATTTTTGAGTGGCCTATAAGAAACGCGGTAAGGCCTAGGTTTTTCACGTTTTATGTTGAAATTACATACAACGAGGCAGTGTCCATACAGGGTGCCCACGTGCTCTACTGATGTGCTCCTTGCACGCATATCAGAGCATATCACATCAATCAGTGTCTCACTAGTATGAGTAAAATGCGTAGGCTGCGACACTAACTGAGTTAATCCAAAACTGGTTAAAAAGAAATTAAATTTAGTGATATTTGCATCATTATGATTTAGTAAGTTTAAGTTTATATCACCCAGCACGACCAAATTATCATAACTGGGAAAGGAACTAACTGAATCTGTTATAGCATCTAAAAATAATTGCAGGTCCATCCAGGGCGGCCGGTAGACTGATCCAATTACCAATTTCTTTCCGTTGAGAGTCAATGTGATCCACATCTGCTCTACTAGTTTATGTAGCGGGTCAACAGGGTGACGCCAGGTGCGAGCACAGATATTGCACTTAATATAAAAACCGACACCTCCTCCGCGAGAACGCGCACCCTGCGGTCTGGGAATGTGACGGAATCTGTACCCCGGGAGTGACGGCGCCCGCCCCTCCTCACCCGCCCTTAACCAAGTTTCGTTGATTGCCAAGACATCCACATCCTGCCGAGTAGCCGCCGCCATGAAGTCATCATGATTTGTGCCCAAGGAACCTGCGTTGTACAAACCTATTTTAAGTGACTTAATGTGGGGATAATGTGATCCAATACAGCAGACAGATGAAAATGCTCTTAAGATGATAATTGGAAAAAGTATACAGTAAACGATAAAACAATTTATATCCAAAGTGTAAAACGGCCTGCAGATGAAGATTGAACATACAAAAAATACTAATAATACGATTGACAACAATTAACAAACAAGTACTAGGATATAAAAGTGTAGACAAATATAGACTGTATCCTGACGAGGCCCAGACCCCAAACGAATCAAGCCCCAAAAACACGGCACAAATCCTCATCCGACCGAATACTGAAAGCTGGCTTTCCATCACCCTGCCGGGCAAAGATTCTGCCTCGCCTTGTCCAGGAGAACCTCCACTGCCGCTGCTTACATAGATCCCGAACCTTGTGGAACAGGAGGCGGTTCGAACGCGTAAGGCGCTCGTTTATAAAGACCCGTCGCGGGGGGCCCGGCAAGCTATCGTCGGCGAAGGTGAAGTCCCGCCGCACCCGTGCAGCCTGAAGCAGCTCGTCCCTAAGCTGTCGTCTGGCCAGCCTGACTACGACGCGGCGCGGGCGGCTCCCTGCGGCACCACCTGCGGTCCCCTGATCAGCCCGCTCAGCCGCACCGACTCGCTCCGCAAACACCACGTCACGCTGTTCCAACACGACGCCCAGCCTAGCAGCGATGAGGGTGACAGTGTGAGTAACATTTTCACCCTTGACCTCCGGAACGTGGCCAATATCGAGGTCAGCAAGCAGTGCGTCCTGGTCCCGGTCATTAAGCTCGAGCTGCAGGCGCGCCACCGTCCTCTGAAGCTCCGGCACCTCGTCGCCCCGGGGGGCGGCCTCCAGATCGGCTGCCCTCTTCTCCAGCTCTGCCGCCGCCTTCTCCACCGCATCCAACCTCAGCTCGACCCCGTCCATACGCGCATGCAGACTTTTCAGCGAAGCTCGAAACTCCTCACGAAATTCGCGCTGCTCTTCCATATACGTTCGGAGTTCCTGACGCAACGCTGCAACTTCAGATGTCTGGTCGAGGGCCGCAGAAGCGCCACCCGAGACAGCCTGCAGAGAAAGTGCGCCTCTCACAGGGGTATTGCTATTGTCCGTCTTCCTCTGTTTAGCCTTACACTCGGCGCAGACCCAGTCCCTAGGTACGTCTACCCCTTCGGGTAGGAGCTGACAACCCCCATGATACATTCGCCGACACTGCATACAGGTGACAGCATCACGCATGGATATAAACTTTTTACAGTCCGCGCATTTGTTCATCCTGTAGGCTGTAGAAGTAGTAGGCTAACAGAAACAGACAATGTTTCCCAGGCGAGCCACTAGATGGCGCTGATATGGATGCGAGCGTTGTAGCCTATTAAATTGTAATTTGTCTCTTAAAGTGTATTTAAGTTCAAATAATCACTTTTCACATACATACACAAATTGTACTTTTTAACTTAATTTAATAATAAATAGGTCCACTCAATGAAAGTTTTTCAATGTAGAATAATGTAGGTACCTACCCACACACGCAAAAAACAAATGTTCACGGTATTGTATTAAACTTATACAAAACAAGCGATAGCGAGTGCGCCGCAGGTTGCGAACACTTACACCACTTATTAGGACACCGGTGCACACAATGATAAACTGGATACTTAAAATGATAGCGATTAATATTTTCTATGATCAACCGAACGCGAGCGCACTGTACGTGTATTACCGTCCGTGACGTCACCCTCCTATTGGGGTTTTGTTCTCTGTTTAAATTCCTTTGCGAATGTATATTGGTTTCCTCGCAATGTTTTCTTGCATATTGAGCTAGGTACAACACCAAATGATTATTTTATGACTTTTTATATTATTTACGGGCAATACTGGAATGAGACGTTAAAAGAAGTAGGCACCTACATAAAGAAAATGAAGAAATTAGGAATTTTTTATCCACAAAAAATATCCGTGAGTCTATCTACACGTACCTACTTACACATATACCTACTAGGTGGTAAAAAAGTGCGTTCCCGCTCCTAGTGAGGTTTTTGGGAAGCAGAATAAGCCCTTTAGGTGATTTTTTATGAATTAGTCATAATATAGTTTTGGCTAGGGTTTTACTCACTTGGGGCACAGACAGAGAGAATCATACCGAGAAATATCTCTTTATCTAATGTTATCGACTCAAAAAAGAGATGCAAATAGCGATTTGTTCCTACTAACTCAAGATGGTTTGACAGACCAGTTTCAGAAGACTAAGCAGTAGTTAGCCATAGTCATAGTCATTTATTTATAATATTCTAAATATTACATGTCAACAAGTTATTATACATTCAAAATGGTAAAAAAAAGAAAACACCTAATTATAGTGTAAGTTTGTACATTACAATTGTGATTCGATTACATTAAAAAAAAAAATGTTATACAATAATAAATTAATTTGTCAAGGTAGGTACATGTCAATAATAATTCGAAAAATTTAATTTGATGTAATTATTCCAGTATTTAAATTATAAAATGTCAGGTAGATTGAAATAATCATTAAAATCATAAAACGAGTGGTGCAGTAGCCACTTCCTTAATTTATTTAAAAATAGTGTTGTGCTACCTGCATTCTTTATCTCCGCTGGGAGCTTATTATAAACCCTAGGTCCAACCTGTGTTATAGTAGAACAGGCACCTATTAGTAGGTACATATAAAAACGTTTTTTTATACCCTTCCGTAACTTCATAAAACCTCCTAATTGTGTTACTTTTAGTAGGTAACACTAGTACGAGTACCTACAAACGCGATTCCCAGCTATGATTCATCTATACTGCACCTACTCCTTGGAGCTAACTTCTAATTGGGTCATTGATGTTCTACGTGCTTGTACTCTTACCATAAGTTTGCCTCGAGTGTAATCGCTAGCATCGGCGAAACTTACTATACCTACTTACCATAAACCCAGTACTTTAATTTGTGGGTCGACTTTGACAACAACTTCCACCCACTACAGCAAAATTGCTTGTTTCAACGAATCTGAAAACGCATCAGCAGGCCTAGCCAAGATGCCAAGAGGATGATGATGATGATTCATCATCATCAACATCATCATCAGCCTATGTTAGTCCACTGCTGGACGTAGGCCTCTCCTATTAACTATGCGTATATGTAAACGCATTAGGAGGTAAATGCCCATAATAGCCACGCTGGGCAAGCGGATTGGCGATCGCAGTAATGTGTCCACTATGATGACGCTGCTGCACATCATCAATCTTGTAGAATGGTCAGTGACATTTCAATCCCCTAGTCGACTCTTACGACACCCGCAGGAGGAGTTGGGGTAGTGACAAATGTATTCTTATTGCCGGCACCACACGGCAAACGGCACGGCACGTATACGATTAGCGATAAGTAATAAATGCATGAGAATGACAGATTCGAACAAAAAGTCACATGAGCATTACATTATTATGGTCACGTGACTTATCGCTTATCGTATACGATTGCAGAATGGCATTTTGGCTAGGCTTTCTGCAGTTATTTTTCACTATTGGATTCACTTACAATTTTGCTTCACCACATACGTATAGTGTGCAAGTGCGTATGCGTAATATGTAGGTACTATTATCTCGCCTAGAACAAAGTATTATTTTTAAGTACATTTTTCATCTTGATTTTTATGGCTGCAAAATTTTATCTGACTGTCTCGGGTACGTATCTGCAATAAAATCTGTGAATATTAAATAGTTTGTGTTAATCTGTGTTTCAATTTCAATTTACATGGTAAATAACTAAATATCTCGTTTTAAGTCATACTAATTTCATGTTCTGGGCTACAACGATCTACTAAAGGTACATTTAGACCAAACGATCATTCGCTTATTCTATCCCCCACTCTACGAAATCAACGAATTTCGACAAATCGCGTTTTGTGTAACGAACAAATTTCGTAAAGTGAGGTGAGGGGGGCGAAGTGCGCCTATCGGGTAAGTGCGCCTACCATTAATATATCGTATACTATGGACAATATACTAGTAACAACATCTTTGATCGATGATACACACTAAACTATAGTTCTCGATATATTTCACAGATGGTGTTGTAGTCGAGAACTTGAAATACTCGGCATTTTTTATTTAGTGTCATTGAAAGTTGTGAGTGAAGTTGATCACGTGGCAGAAATCGTTAAAAATCTGAGAAATCTGAATAGATCGTACCAATAAAATGCGCTAAGTACACAATTTAAGTATTCTACTGTAAGGTTTCGCTTCTTATTTAGTCATAACTATTGAAAATCGTGAGATTTTGGCAAACTCATTTTATGACCTCAATTTTGTCGAGTTGGCTAAGTGCGCCATACCGCTTGTTCATATGGCGCACTTAGCCGCAATCCAGAGGTACTGAACATTTTATTCCTACACCAGAGTCCGTGCCGCTACAGAAGACGGTTGCGGTACCTAAATAATATTCCCTTTCTCAGAATTCCAATAGTGCTTTGCCATCATTAGATTAAGCGAAAATTTTGCTTAAAGACCCATATAAATTATGACAGCGAGTTTCATAAGACTGAGCAGAAAAAATGTTCACAAACCCTGATTTACAAATCTATGGCGCACTTATCCGAAATTCCTTTTCATACCTATTAAGCACCTTTAGTATAGGACAACGGCAACAAAAAACAGGTTATACGTGTTTTTGTGTATGATCTATTATACTATGTGATTGTTTTTATCGTAATCCTTCGATAATACATTTTAACTCTACCAGGCGCACTTAGCCGCCGTAGCGGCAAAGTGCGCCTAATGGATGTATTTTTAATTTCATGCTAAAATATAATTATTTTACCGTTACATTTCAACTACACGATGTTGGTCATAGATTTAACATATCCCAGGTTCTGAAATTGTTGAACATGAATATATTGGTGAACTAGAACGGAACATATTTTGCAGAGAAGTCATCTATGAAAAAAGTATGGCGCACTTCGCCCCCCTCACCTTGGGGGATAGAATGAGGGAACGCTCGTTTGGTTTAAATGCACCTTAATGCGATTCAGTTTAGGACCTAAACTGAATCGCGATGCCAGTTCCATAGAATAACTGTCAATAACTGATAGTTTAAACCTAAACTGAATTGCATTTAACACTTTCATTGCGGACGAGTGCTACGCGCAACGCTCGTAGCCGATCCCGTGATTTTTCCGCTTTGTAACGAAAATGGGCCTCCCGCAGAGAACTCCCCTCGGGAGTTCCCCGCGCTCAAAGTGTTAAGAGGTCTGGTAGTCCCTCTGTCCATCATCTCGTTCGAACCAAATGTAAACGCGATTGAGAGGCATAGAAAGTTAAGTAGATTCTACCGACGACTCATAGTTCATAGTAGTGGTACTGCTGTAATTGGCTTAGTGAACAACTGCCGATGTAAGACAAATGGTAGTCGAACAAGTCGAACAACTAAGGTGGCGTATTTTGTGTGCCTACCACCCCAGCAACAACAAAAGGTGTTATCACAGAAATCCTAGTGTCGGTAAGTAACGCATTCGTTATTCATAATAATATACCATTGCATGTGGACTAAATACATTTTACTGTAAAAGGAAAAGCATTAAAAATGTTTGTTTATCACAGATGTCATATATACCATAGATCAAGCAAACGTATCTACTTAGCGTGTCAAATGAACTCAGTGAAATCCACTGAGTTGTCCGTCTTTAATCGCAGCTAGCAGCTTTCGGGCGTCAAATTTTGTAAGTTGACGTGAACAAAAACATTAATAATGCCTCCTTAAGTGATATTAATTGCAACAACACAAAAAATATGAATACTCAAGGGCCTGAGACAAATTTAAAATCATAGGCAAGTAACAACTTCAGTACAAAATCTGACACGCTCGGCCGCCATACAAATGAATGAACTTCGGCTGCCCTACGCAGAAATCAAGTATCTCGAAATTTATCAAAAAAATTTTTTTTACATTTTTCGATTCACTGTTTTAAAATACATTTTTCAGTATTTTATTTATTTTTTACTACTGAATAGTTTTGTAGTTACAGAACTTTCAAAAATTCAAGTATCTTTTTTGAACGGGATATTCTACGCTAAAGTCAAGTATATACCCTAATTCTATCTTGAAATCAAGTATCTTGCGAAAGATACTTGATTTCATTGGATTTTCTTGCGAAATTCATATAGATTGCTAAGTTACTTGACTTCAGCGTAGAAATATTGATATAAATCGCTAAGTTACTTGACTTCAGCGTAGGAATATTGATATATATCGCTAAGTTACTTGACTTTAGCTTAGAAATTTTCATTTTATTAGGATACCAAAACCTTATATTTATATTTAAGTGTTTGAATTTCGGTTAGAAATTGTCCTGCAGTACCTATTTTAAATTAAACTTTTGAATCTGCCTGTTTTTTCATACGTTTGTCAGTCATAGGTCGTACACGAGAAGTGTTATTTAAGTGCTTATTATCTGATAACCAAAGTGTTTTCCTGGCTGTATAAATTATTTATAATGAAAAGACGCAAAGAATGGGATATATATAATAAGGAATATTTTTATTCAAATGCTCGCCATAGGGCAAAACAGATAGTTTCTATATGTTAAGAAAATAATAACTAGGGTAAAATTCGAGAATTGGGGTAGTTTCTACCACTAGCTAAATGTGATGAAAAATAATACATTTTACACCTTAAGGAATTTGTTGTTGAAAAACGTGGTGGAAGGTTGCTTCAGAAACGGACATAGGACTGTATTTTATAAAAATAATTTTAATGAATAAATATAAAGTAGTGGACTTCTTCTTCTTAATTTTTAAATTAAAAATCAATGTCTCAAGAGGTAGAGGTGTCAGAACAGCAAAAAGAAGAGATTTTGGAAAATTTAGTGCCTTTAATGCCAAATAATTAGCAACTATTTTGAATGCACAACAAGAAAATTCACAATCACTCTGATTGAATAGAAGAATGTGAAGTAGTTAGTACAGATGTTTGAATAAGGTCGATGTATATAGATACCTTTATCTTTATGTTCTGTACCAGGTGTAAGTAAAAATATAAATGTGTCGGAGACATGCTTCAGTTGGCGCAGACGTGTACGACATGTCGAGTCGTTGAACGTGGGAATACCGTTATTTACATTGAGAATAGTCTTATTTGCAATGTTTACATTTGATTTGTCAAGAGTTATAAAATGTAGAAAACGATAAGCAATGTTTTGTTTGAGATGTTCTTTGCTTGGTCCATGCAGGTAGACATTAAACGTCATGTTAATATCTACCCGCCTATGAAGCAGGTAGTTTAGTTTGTAAGCGCACGGTATAAAAGGTCACTAGCGCAGTGTTCAGGGATTCATTCTTGATTTAGACTTGGAATAAAGCATTCCAGGGTTGAGTACATGATGCATGGACGCAAGCTTATAACTCTCCAGTCGTTTTCTATCAGTATAGTTTATAGTGTTGTAAATAGTCTTGTTTTAAGTGTGTACTTGTTGTGATTATTTAAAGTTTGGAAAATGTAAGACCGTCTGAGTTTCTTGCTGGTTCTTCTCACGACAGAGGTTTATCTTTTACGAATCAGTGTAGTATCATAAAAGATCGTAATTTACCTTGTGTTTAATTATGTGCGTCCATGCATAGTATACACCTTTGTAAGTAGGTACGATGAGTAGCTTTTAGCTAGGAATTAAAATATTCGCTCCCCTGTTCTCGGCTGTCCATCTGACATCAGAATTGGGATGTTGACTAATCGCCTACAATAAGTGGTGATGGTAAATGTACCACACGTAAAGAGTGAGGTTTGAAATCATCGACAGTCGGTAAGGTTGCATTATCGTTACTTTTTTATTTGGTGTAAGGTGTAAATTACTCGTATCTTTTGAAGCAAAGTCTGTTTCGAGACGTAATTTGAGATATCAAGTTAGTTTTTTTATGGAATTTCTATTGTTGCAATACGTGTGGGTAGGTATCTCACCCACTTCACAAAAAAAAAGTAATTGTAATAAATTCAAAGTATGTCATGGCCCATACTTGTTACTTTCAGATTTTTGAAATACTTGCAGTTCTGAAATACGGGCTGGTAACCCGTGGTTTTATTTTGTGGTCTACCAAAAATTGATTAGAGATTCTTATAGCCTGTTTTTTTAAGTTTTCTATGCGTGTGAAATTTATGTTACAGAATGTTTCGTGATGATTTCGTTCGTGATGACACTGATGACACTGATGACTATGTTGTGGCAATGAAACGAGCTCAGAATGTTTCAATTTCAAGAACAACACATTCATAGCAGCCAGAACTTTCGTTCAGGATGACTATGCTGTTGCGATGAAACTACCACAATTTCTGAAACGTCCAGGAAATTAAAGAGAATAAAGACTCCAGGTCTTCGGGAGTTGCTTTTTGAGCAATGGAAATAAAAGGACAGGTTTCGTTCCAATTGTTTTAATGCAAAATTCGAAGCAGTAATTTAAAGAAATGACAGTTTGACATTTCTATTTTTAGCGTGAAGTTTTTGTGTACTCAAAAAAAGTTTTATTATTTGTGAGATTAACTTGGTTGTAGTAAAGTGAAGTCCCATTGTTATTTTAATACAAAGTTACCAAAAGATACCAATACCCTAACCTCAACTTTTTATTTTTGTGATCAGGTTAAGTTGCGAGTTCGCATGCAAATTATCTCTGCGATAAAACTGATACCGTACAATTTGATGATTACAGTTCAACATGGTGAATTGGAGCGGGCTGCCGGCCTGCAAGTTATTGCTGTCATCATGTCCCGACGGCGTGCCAGAGGCTGATGGCTGGTGTCGCTGCTGCCTACCGTGAACACGTGGTGCAGCGCGTGGTGTAGACACGTTGTCAATCCGGTGAGGAGTTGACATTTTGTTGAGCTATTTGAGCCCTAAGCTAATGTTGTTGAGTCATCGAGGGCTTCTACCCTTTCGATTCTATAGAGTTAAAACTTGAGCAAGAAATGCAACATTAAAACTAAATTAGACAGCGATAACGTAAGGTTACGCAAGTTTATTAAAGACTTTATTAAAGTTTTATTAAACGCATTGAGATCTATTTTAACAATTTCTGAAATAGGATGATGATGATGATGATGATGGTGATGGTGATGATGGTGATGATGATGATGATAATGATGGTGATGATGATGATGATGATGATGATGGTGATGAGGATGATGATTATGATGATGATGATTATGATGATGATGATGGTGGTTATGATGATGATGGTGGTTATGATGATGATGGTTGTTATGATGTTGATGATGGTTATTATGATGTTGATGATGGTTATTATGATGATGATGATGGTTATTGTGATGATGATGGTGGTTATGGTGATGATGATGATAATCATTTCTTATTATTTGGACCGTCAATAGTTTCAGTTTGACTACCTTAGTTCAATTAAAATGGTGGGTACTAGAATTAGTCATTATAGTTTGCAATCATATAGTTTGCAATCGTGGAATGAAACTATTTACATTTTTGTTGGGTTCAGTTTTCTCGGACTACATACACCATTTATCATTCGTAGTCGTAGGTGTAAAATCGGATCTATTTTTCCGTCTCAGTGCGGCCACGACTGTGAGTGGCGTGCGTTTGGTTTAATGGTGTAAGTGGTCAATGCGTTTTGATTGTCCGACAGCCATGGAGGTGGTTGTTAAGACTCTATTGCTCGGTGTAGCATCTGGAGTATTGTAACTGCTGTGAGTACTGCAACCCATTTGTTGTTTTTGTTGAAGTAAAGTGTTTCATTTTTACTATTGTAGAACTATGTCGGTTACTAGCTAGTAAAGTAGTAAGTACATAGATAGACTTTCTAGTCTGTTTCAAATGTTAATGAAGTTGATTTTAATTCCCTTAGTTGATTAAATGAGTACCTAAAGAAAATATGATACTGCATTACGGCATTTAATTTTCTATTAACTACTTTAAATGTGGAAAGGGTAATTGTTAAATTTAATGAGTTCTTATGTCATTTGAGCTTTCAATAGACTGAGAGCAAGTTCGATGGATTGAGCGTGATCTAATAATCGCATCGGAAGTTCCGGAGCATGTAAAACGTGCACGTGGACTGCTTTTTATGTGCAATATACTCTTTGCGAGGAGTAGCACTTCCGCGGCTGAAATGGTTAACTTCTGATAAGTTATTGGATCCTAACAAGCCCATGGACAAAAATTAAATCAGGTGCATGGTTATGGTGTAATCTGGTTGAGTAACTTACGTTTTTGTTTGAGTCGAGGGATTGACTCTTTAGTTTAAATCATTTTGACTTTTAATTGGTAAAACTGAACTTGGTTTTCAAGAAATGTAACTGAGTGATATTTGATGACGTGATGATAGATGTGAATTTTTGGTATACCGTTACGTTCTGGGGGTAAAAATGAGCCGGGGTGTTAATTGCCTAAAGACTGGCATGATTTTTGACATTGTCTTGTCAAAATCCCAAACGTGATGACGAATGTTGTAAATCGTATGTTGGGCAAAGGAATAAGTTGGCTTCAGAGTATGCCCACAGTCAGTTTGGTGACTGTGGATGGTTTTCGTACAATCATGTGATGATTGTAGACAGTGTTCCTGCGTACCTAGCTGAGGTCGTGGATGAAGTGTTCCTACAGTATTAATGGTGACTGTAGATGGTATTCCTGCGTACCTTGCTAAGGTCGTGGATGATGAGCTTGCCAAAAATGATGTTAAGAGTTAAAGTGTGTTTTTGCAAACTTTATTTACACTTAGGTCAGTCAGTGACTGCGCTGAAGGTTATAGATGTGTCCGTGTACTTTACTCGGATAGCGGGTGTTTTGTGACATGTTGATGACTGTAGATTGTTTTTCTGTGTACATTGCTGAGGACGAGTTTGCTTACAGTTTTCTGATAACAGTTGGTGGTTTTACCTGCGTACCTTGCTACAGTGGTAGATGTGTATAGAATCATGTGGACGATTGTAAGATGTTCCTACGATCCTCTAACAGGTTATAGAAGAGGAGTGTGAAATGGTCGTGTGTAAAATTGTTTCCAATTTGATTTCGTAAAATTTAACAGTAGTCATTTCTATTCCATTATGTATTGAGGTCAGAATGGGTCGACCGTACCAGAGGCTTGATCGTAGCCGTAGCCCGTTGTGTCTGCCTGTGAGTAGTCCGTGGGTACGCGGTGCGCGACAGGCTCTGGCGGAGGTCGCGTTTTAGAGACCGTAGTGTCATAGGGATGAATCGGCGATCCCTTGGGGATGCGCGTAGTGTGTGTGGTTATGTGATAACCATTAGGCCACGAATGACATTATGTTCCTCCGAAAGTTTTCTGTAATGTTTTACGTAAAATGTGGCTACGAAAGCCAGATGATACTTGTTTGCTCTATATTTGAGATTGGTGGTAATTAATTGACCATAAATGATCCTAAATTCAGTTGCAAAGATTAAAATTATTTTTTCTTGAGTTGAGATGATTTTACGTAGACAGATAATTTGGTCAGGAGTGACCGAGTGGTAACAAAGACTACTGGTGTACGTGTTTGTTTCAGATACAAGCGAGGACGCTTGTCTTGTCAGTATGGCCGTGTCGGAGACATGCTTCAGTTGGCGCAGACGTGTACGACATGTCGAGTCGTTGAACGTCGGAATACCGTTATTTACATTGAGAATAGTCTTATTTGCAATGTTTACATTTAATTTGTTAAGAGTTATAAAATGTAGAAAACGATAAGCAATGTTTTGTTTGAGATGTTCTTTGCTTGGTCCATGCAGGTAGACATTAAACGTCATGTTAATATCTACCCGCCTATGAAGCAGGTAGTTTAGTTTGTAAGCGCACGGTATAAAAGGTCACTAGCGCAGTGTTCAGGGATTCATTCTTGATTTAGACTTGGAATAAAGCATTCCAGGGTTGAGTACATGATGCATGGACGCAAGCTTATAACTCTCCAGTCGTTTTCTATCAGTATAGTTTATAGTGTTGTAAATAGTCTTGTTTTAAGTGTGTACTTGTTGTGATTATTTAAAGTTTGGAAAATGTAAGACCGTCTGAGTTTCTTGCTGGTTCTTCTCACGACAGAGGTTTATCTTTTACGAATCAGTGTAGTATAATAAAAGATCGTAATTTACCTTGTGTTTAATTATGTGCGTCCATGCATAGTATACACCTTTGTAAGTAGGTACGATGAGTAGCTTTTAGCTAGGAATTGAAATATTCGCTCCCCTGTTCTCGGCTGTCCCTACGACAAATGTATATATATATATTGTATGTTAATTTGCAGATTAATTGAACAAAACTATAACTTTTTATTTAACGTCTTCCACGCGTGCGTCCAGATATTCTCCATAGACTGTCGGGTTTGAAGTTCTTTTTTGGTTAGGTATGTAAGGTGTTTCCTACAATTTAAGTAATTGTTTTAAAATTTTGTATACATTGAAGAAACACATTGTTCCAGAAAAAAAACTCATACACCCATGAATTTTAAAACAACTTGCATTGAAACTTGCATGAAATATTCCAATACCTACTGCATTAATACCGAAATAATATATTTTAACACAAGCATGATATACACTAAATTATAGGCATCTAAAACGTAGTATAAAACATGCTTGTGTTTATAAACTTATCAACAAGAAGCCTACCAAAGCACTAAAATATAAACAGATACTTGTTTCTTTGTAGAAAAGCTTTAAAATTATGCTATCGCATTCTAGGCAGAAACCTGTTTTTGCGTTTTAAAATGATTGTGCTCATAATTTTGAAAAAATAAATATAGTATACTATTAATGATATCTTGCATAATAAAAAACGGCTATAATAAATGCTATAATTTAACTAGTAAACATGTAATCAAGAAAAATCTAAAAAAAACGTTTTTTCGCTCTCCTGTAAAATTTGACAAAACACAGATACTTGATTTCTGCATAGGGCAGCCGACTTGTTTCTTCTATCCAAATCTAATTCTGTGTTGTTTATTTATGTACCTACTTGCGCGAAAACCGACGTTTCCTACTTATTCCCTTTATCGCCGCTAAAAATAAGACCATTAACTTGCCTTGATGAGTAAGTACGGCCAAACTCTATAAATAAAGACTGAAAGTATAAGTTCTCAGGAATATCGTCAGAGTATCTAATTGTGTTAAATTGGCCGAGCCGCGGTATAATCGCGTTAGTGACTGTTTTCTTTGCAAGTCTCGTATTTCACTAAAATAATGTAAGAGAACCAACCTTGTCCAGATTTTAATAAGGCCCATTTTTGACGAAGTAAACATTAGATACGAGGTTTTAAGGAATAGCGGTTGATTATTCTAATTTGAGGCTGGAATCTCTCGGTGACTGGAGATGTGTCTTGAGATTCTTGGGAAGATAAATAAGTAACTGGATTAAGAAATGTAGCAGGTTTGGACCTGTATTTATTTAACTTAATAACCTACTTTAAAGGAATTGACGAAAAGTACTGATTTGTTAATAGAAGACTTGTTCATGCATAAATCATGCGAGTTTTTTTTCGGTTACTTTTTGATCTCCCCCTCCCCCTGGTGATGTTTGGTGAGGTTTTTGACTACAAAGCAATCTCATATTTTAAAGACAAACGGGTCTTACTCGCGTAAACTTACGTTTAATTCATAAATAATAAATAAATAAATATCTTGGGACATCTTACACAAATCGACCTAGTCCCACGGTAAGCTCAATTAAGGCTTGTTATGTGGGTACCAGGCGACGATATATATGTATAATAAATAGATAAATATAGATACCGTAAAGCCGGGTTACTTTGTCCCAAAAAAATGATGTGTTTTACTTCTCATTCGATTTAATTGAAATACAACACCTTTATGTTAGAATTAATAAATCAGAAGTAAAGTTAAGAGTGTAATCAAGTAATTTACACACTTTCTCTTTAATAAAATAATACCCAAGAGTTTTCTCTGTTTCGTAAAGTTTGGGCTAAAGTATATCTTCGGGAGGGTTACTTTGGCCCATGACTTATTTTCGTGTTGTAGCGTAACGCTTATTAATTATGAAAATAAGTAACATGTTTAGACAAATTACGTATAAAATAGCACCACTTCCTCTTACACATTGTTTGTTTTATTGCAGTAAAATTAAGATTTCATCATAATGACAAATGCAAACTAAAATAATTATTATGATATAAATTTACAACTCCATCATAAAAGTCTTTTCACATTCTTCTTATTTCGTTTAATTCTCACGTTTGTCCTGAATTTCATCGGCATATAACATTTTTATGCTGTGCTTTTTGCAACTTTTAGATGCCTAACTTCCATTAAAGATTTTTTTTGTATTAAAACCTATTTAGTTATTTACTTCATGATGTTCCTAATATCTTAAAGTATATTCATAGCCGCTCTCGTGTTATTCGGTTAAGCAGTTTTCGCGTAAAAATGCGATAGACAAAAAGTTCGACAGACGGGCAGACTTATTTAAAATTAACAGTTTTAGTATGTGTCGGGATGCAAAATTCATACCTAGAACGCCTGATAACAATACATCATGTAATTTATACGCTGCTTTGGTTTTATGATAAAATTAATTTTGGGCCAAAGTTACCCCCTAGGGCCAAAGTAACCCGGCTTTACGGTACTTAAATACATAGACAGCCATGACCAAGGAACAAACATTTGTGATAAATAAATACACAAAGAATGCCCTCGCCGGGATTCGAACCCGGAACCTCCAGCTTCGTAGGCAGGGTCACTACCAACTAGACTACGGAGGCTGACAAATTATATCCTGACGTTTCGGGTCGTGGTCACAGGCAGACTCGAAAAATTAAATCAATATAAATCAGTCTCACGTGTATTTTTTTCATTCTACCAAAGTTTAAGAATTTCTGTAGTCTATTATATTTTCTCCAAGGTAGAAATATAAAGTACTTCAGGAGTTATAGTATTATCATGGTATTCTCGCTAATGCACTAGTGAGTAGGTTGGTGTAGTCTAGACCGGATGTGACAGTATTGCATCGCTGGCCCGTAATTTGCACTTCCCGTGCATTTCCGGTCGAGTTTAATCAGCACCCGTGACGGTGGAAATCCCGGGATTAGCGAGCACTGACCCTGACCGGCACCCTTTTCCCATAGCGTATGCAAGAAGAACATCAATAGGTACCTACTTAAACTTACTCGTACATATACAGTGTGTGTCTTTGATAGCGACATTGCTTTTAAGTAACGATAGATTAAAGTGTTGTTAACCATTTTAGTAAAATAATATAACGATTGCCTTTATTATTTAAGAGTAATTAATTTTTATAAAAATCTCGAGCAGCAATGTAATGCAAACATTTATTTGACGTTTCTGAGAGGAAAAGCTAGTTTCGTTTTCATTTAAATTCGATCAAATCATTAAAATAACTGCGAACTGTTGCCGACGTTAAAATACTACATTTTAAAACATGCGAGATTTGGACTACACTAGCACAACAAATTTACATCAACAATTCTTTCTGTGTCTTACTGTCTTAGCCAGCATATTTTGAATCGTATTATTCACTGAACTAATATCAAAAATCACTGCACATACATTATCGCTTCTTAGAAATCACATTACCTAGTTCAAGCATTTTTATTAAAGTTATTAGGAAAGTCTGTTGATCAACAAACTTGATGTTATCTTGACACTTCAACTCAATCAATGTGAAGTTTTCAATCGGTACATAAACAAAACGATTATCTGATTCCGCCTTCTTAGTTAACACAAAATTACCTAGCGCTTAATGGTCTCTGTCGCACTTATAAGAAAGAATGACAAAGACGGAAAACTAAAATACGCTACTGAGCGATAGCCATTGTCAACTTGCCTAGGCACCCTGGGCTGTTAAGTCCTTTTCTTATGAACAAGGATCATGATTTTTGACGGACTTGTCATCGAAAAGTGTCACCGACATGTAGGATGTAAATAGGTAGGTAATTAATTGTAATTGTCAGGATGTCACTAAGAGCGAGATTTCAATGAAATCATATGTCAATTGTTAGGTTTAATTTATTAGTTATTGTTATTACTGATACATTGCGTGCCGAATTAATTTGTATGAAATTATTTTTTTTTAAATACCTTAACTAAATATGCTAATTTCAGTTCATTAAGACTTGTACTTTCACCCCTTAAAAGGAATGTCGTTATGAAAGACACACGCTGTATATTCTTAACATGAGTTGGCCACTGTATCTACAGGCCGTTTTATTAAAAGTTGCCGTCCCGACTGTTTTTAGGTATGTATTCAACTCAGAATCATAATCTTAATAAAAAAAGGCCCAAGATTGGAAAGTAGGCTTTTGTCGGGAGGAGTGTCGGTGACTATAAAACACGAGTGAAGAGACTGTTTTACTACCGGCATGTGTTAGAAAAAGCCTACATTTCAACATGTGTATTTAACATTTTACAATGCATTATGCGTTCTAGCCTCCTTGCCGTTGTGTAGAGCAAAAAGTAAGTAAATATTCTTTATTGTGCAACACATACTTAATTAAAATACAAATACAGAAAAACATGTATCGATAGGCAACAACAGGCGGTCTTATCGCTTACAAGCCATCTCTTCCAAATTCCAGACAGATTCTTCGAAAAACAGTAGAAGACAGTAACTTCGAAAGACAGTACTCTTTAAACAAAAGTGAGTAGAAAAATATGTGCATTCGATACGTTGCCAAGTTAAGAATGAAAAACGTTGCCTTACTTATCTACTTTCGCTATTAATAGATTGTCGACCCCTTGGTCTCCCCATCGTACGATTACGCATACTGCGACACGATACGTCGCGAAAAACCACCGCTAATACCTTTACCCCTTTGAGCCCCGTCACGAAAACATACAAGTCACTGGGGGTCATTGCCGCACCTGTGTGCTTACCATGAGCTGCCGTCGCGTCATTAACGCGGAATTAATTTCTATTCATCCCGCTCGTACTCGCATATTAGTGTGAGCGAGCTGGATAGAAAGTAAGTCCGCGTTTATAACGCGGTGGCACCTCATGGTACGGCTACTGATGTAGGGAAACATTATTATTTGGTTGCCTATAAATGAAGAGTATTGTGTTTTTCAATGGCAGTGTAGCGTTACAAGGTTTTTCGTATACAGGGTGGAACGGAACGACGATCTTTCCCGCTACCGACCGAGTCTAACAACCATTACGATGAACTTTCAGTATGGGACCAACATCGAAAACGTACATCGAAAATTGAGTCACTTTGTATGAGGGGTTAATTTTTTTTAAAGATATTTCGATGTTGGTACTCTGAAAATTCATCGTAATGGTTGGTAGACTCGGTCGGGAGCGGGAAAGATCGTCGTTCCGTTTCCTGTATATCAGATGATCGGGCAGTAGCACGGAGATGAACATGCTGCGGCGGATGTGTGGGGTTACGCGGAAAGACCGCATTAGGAACTCCCGCATCCGCAGCAGCCTTCATGTCCGTGACATAGCAGATAAGCTGCAAGAGTGTCTTTTGCGTTGATACGGCCACGTTTTACGACATCCAGCTAGCTACGTGGGGAACAAATGTCTTGCCATGCCGCCTCCGCCAGGACCTGGTAGAAGGGGTGGACCCAAGAAGGGCTGGCTTGATGTCGTACGAGATGACATGCGTGCCAACGGTCTCACATAAAGGGATGCGGAATACCGTGCGAAGTGGAGGAGGAAAAGCCGGAAAGCGGATCTCGGGCTTCGAGGCGCAAGCCCCGAACGCAACCGGAAACTACGCTAGGATGATGATATGATGGAGTAATACATCTTACAGCTTCTTCTTCTTCTGCGTATCACTCTTGACAGAGTGGTCGTGGTCATCATGATGTGTCCTGAGTGACACGTTTTACAATTTTTCGCCATTCCTCTCTGACGGCGGCTCTGCGAGTGCTCACATGTAATGGGCCATCTATCGCTGCCTTCACCTGGTCTGTCCATCTCATAGGGGATCTACCACGAGCACGAGTCCCTGCAACTTTGCCCTGAACTACAAGTCGCTCAATGGAGAGGTCTCCTCGTCGAGATACATGCCCGAAAAAGGTGAGGATTCGAGCTTGGACTATTGAGGATAGGCGCTGTTTGATGCCGAGTTCTTGCAATACGGAATCGTTTGTGCGAAACTCAGTCCACGATATGCCCAGCATTCGCCTCCAGCACCACATCTCAAGAGCGTCTATCCTCTTTTTTTCACTATCTCGTAGAGTCCACGTCTCTGCGGCGTAAAGAAATATCGGGAATACCAATGCTCTGACAAGTCTAACTTTTGTGGCTTTAGTTATGTGGCGATTCTTCCATATTCTTTTAAGTTTGTCCATAGAAGATCGGGTGATCGCCATGCGCCTCTTTATTTCCTCCACGCACCCGCCATTGTTGGAGATCAATGCACCCAGATAGATGTATGATTGTACAACATCGCAGTTCGCTATCTTTGAGACTTCAGGCGAGTTGTTGTTGACACGATCAACAATCATCATCTTTGTCTTGCTCCTATTGATCTTGAGTCCAAATTCGAGGCTAACGTCTTCCATTTTGCGCAGTAGATCTTCCATGTGGCCAATACTAGTCGCAAACAACGTGGTATCATCCGCATACCGCAAATTCGAGATCTTCAAGCCACCGACTGCAACTCCATCCGTCCAGTCTTCAAGTACAATTCTCATTATGAGCTCTGTGTATACGTTAAACAACAGCGGGGAAACTATACAGCCCTGACGAACTCCTGCACTTGGATGGAAGTTGCTTGAGAGCACGTCGTCTGCTCTGACCGAGGCTGTTCCATCTTCATAGAGTCTCCTGAGAAGGTGTACAAGATGTTTCGGGGTACCCATTTCTAGCAACGTCTTCCAGAGTTCAGGCCATTTAACGGAGTCAAACGCCTTCGAGAAATCCACAAAGCAAATATAGGTAGGCTTGTTAAACTCCCGAGCTTTGTCAATTATCTGGCGTACTGTAAGGATCTGCTCCCGGGTACCCTTCCCCTTAACAAAGCCGGCTTGTTCAGATGCAATTTCTTTGGACAGAAATGTCTTCAAACGCTCGTTAAGGATGTGCAGCAAGATTTTGCTGGCGTGAGATATAAGCGCAATAAGGCGGTAGTTACTGCACACCTTTGTAGAACCCTTTTTGTGAAGGGGAACAAACACTGTATGAGCCCATTGCTTGGGCCAGATACCAGTTTGCCATATCTTATTGCATAAGGTTCGGAATATGTGGACTCCATGCTCTCCTGACGCCTTAATCGTCTCAATTGGAATCGCATCCCTACCCACGGCCTTGCCGTTTTTAAGATGTTTGATGGCAGCTCTGATCTCATCGCTTAAAATATTGGGCTCCATATCCTCATCCGATGGTTCTATGTGCGGGAAGTTTTCAGATTGTGAGTCCTGAAACAACGAGTGACAGTAATCTTTCCAAGTCTCTGCTATTGCGTCTATTTCTGTCACCAATCCTCCGCAAGTGTTCTCAATGGCCCACGACTTAGAGTTGAGATTCTTGGTCAAAGTGCGGATCTTTTTGTAGAGGTCTTTGGTTTCATACTTATCAGCATGAGCTTCAACTTCTGCACAGATATTATTAAGTTGGGCCGCTTTGTCCCGCCTACATTCCTTTTGAATTCTGGCGGTCAGTTCATTCAAAATCTTCACATCCGCTCCGAGAGCTTTCATCTCCCGCCTTTGCTCAACAAGTTGAAGAGTGCTGTTGGTCATCCAGCTTTGCCGCTTGTACATGTGCATCATTGGCTCAGTATCTTTAGCAGCATTCTCCAGAAGAGCTCTCGATCGATCCCACAACTGATCAGAAGTCTCGGTGCTGGTGTCTACAGCAGTCCACTCAGTCCAGTTTTTTTCAAGTGCAGATAGAAACCTAGAGTTGTCCTTCACTTCGAGTCTTTTTTGTTTTTCAGGTTTTCTAGCAGCTCTCAACTTCAACTGTAACTTGGCGATAAGCAGTTGGTGGTCGGATCCACAGTCAGCCCCAGGTAATGTGTGACAGTTTTTGATAGAGGATCTCCAACGTGACCTTACCATGATATAATCGATCTGGTTGCGATAGTTGCCGTCAGGAGACGTCCAGGTATAAAGTCTCCTAGGATGATTTTGGAACATGCTGTTCGATATAATAAAGTTATTGTCACATGCAAATTGTATCAGGCGTTCTCCACGCTCATTTCGCTGACCGAGTCCAAAGCTACCAACATTGGGACTGAGCTGCCCGCAATCTTTTCCTATTTTAGCATTAAAGTCGCCCAGGATCATAAGCAGTTCTCTATTGGGGATCTTTGAGATGGCAGTGTCGAGTTCTGAGTAAAAGGTTTCAAGATCCACCTCACTCGCAGTGCTAGTGGGAGCATATACTTGTATGATGTTCAAGTTCACAGGTTTAGCCTTGAGTTTAATGCTCAGCATTCTATCGCTAACCGGTTCATATCCCACCACGCAGTTCTTTTGCTGTTTCGGTATGACAAATGCCACACCATTCCTGCTGTTAGTCTCGTTTCCAGAGAAGTATATGGCATGTGTGTCGGTTAGGAAGTGACCATTGCCTTTCCAATGTGTCTCACTAAGACCGCAGATATTAATTCCGCATCTGGTTAACTCCTTCTCCAATATTTTTAGTTTTCCTGGTTGGAGGAGACCGCGTACATTCCATGTGCCTATCTTCTGAATGTGCCGCACTTTAATAGAGGATCCAGTAGCCCGGTTTCCATGGGTTGCCTGGTCATCCACATCCACATGGCCGGTAACACATTTCACATCGTCTGCCCCGGACGCAGTACGGCGCCGATTGCTAGACGGATCGCATGGCCACTTCATTGATGTTGATTGTACTTTCATGATGACTATCTTGGGAAAATAAATGCAGTGGTTTCCCCTTGCCTTCTGCATTAGACATTTTAGGGGTTATTTACTCCCCAAGGTCGCTATAGCCTCTCCCAGCCAGTTGCCCAGCATGGGGGAATGGTTATCCCGCCATTGACTCGGTCTTATCTTATCTTACAGCTAACATGCACTAAATAAAAACAATATATAAACTTGATTTAAAATAGATGCAAACATACTCGTAGTACAATAACTAGAGATGAAGTCTCTAATAGTCAGAACATATAAATTGTTAGGGACATTTTTTAAACTAAAAAGCAAACAATTGTTTTTAGTTAAAAAAGTGTGCCTAACATTCGGGGCTATCGATGAGGATATCTGCATCTGCAAACCCTTTAGGTTAGGTAACGATGTCGATCAAAGCTCTGTCGAATACGTTCCCGTTTGGCTAGATTCAGGTCTCAGATGAATCGAGACCCGTATTTGCTTGTTGACGATAGGGGTCTTCGAGAACCTTTCAAATTGCGAGCGTTCCAAATTAACCCATTCAGATTCTACCCATGTGCTCGTGTATTTGGATAGTTGAAGGAAGTTCACGTTTAAGGATAAAGTTATTATTATTTTTAATTATCGTGTGTATGATTTTTTGTGGTATAATGCTGTCGTCATTTACTCATTTGCGTAAACAATTATTCGTTTTCATAATTTATTATAATCTTTACTACAAATCGACTAGGTGCACAGTGGATTTTATGCACCAATTGTTACAAAGGACAATGAGTAGGTGCTCACTAAAACACTAACTAATTTTGAGCCCTAGTCAATAATAAATAAGATGCTGGAAGTCACTAGGGTTAAAATCGGAAGCCTTTCAAAAATACAGGGATAGAACGCGAGTTCGCCTTTAAGATTTTAACATTTTGTTGTCATTATCATATTTTGCCTCCCCCCCCGTACATATAGGTACAAGGTACAATACTTACCTACTTGTTGTTGAATACCCTCAAAATATTTGATGACTCCGGAAATTATCAAACCGGAATGTATCTATTCGACTATACTATAAACCATGTATTGCCGCGTGGTGCATGACGGCATTAAGAATTACATTTGTCACCACCCTAACTCTTCCCGCGGGCGTTATAAGAGTCGACTGAGGGATTGAAGTGTCACTGAATATTAGATTACAGAAGATTGAGAATGGGCAGCTGTATCGTCATGGACCATGGACTACTGCAATCGACAACCCGCTTGCTTAGCGTAGCGATTATAGGCATTTATATTTGAATGCGTCTATACGCATACTTAAAAGGAGCCAACGTCGAGCAGTGGACTGAGAGCTGATGATGTGATGATGTGTACTATAAACGGTAAAAACTGGACCACAATAAGCCTATGAAAACATTGCAAACCGACAGAGAACTAACCCTATCTTCAAGGCCATTAACTAAACATCTCGTCCTAATTTAGCCGCACTGTAAGTCGCTACCATAATATTACACGGTCTATGTTACATTTCCGGATTAATGAAATCTGGACCAAGTGTCAATGTGACAATGTTGAAATTTCCAGCTGATAAAAGTGCAACATAGAACCTTGTCACATTGGGACAGCGAAGTGTAACCTAGGCCGTGAGGTGTGTGCTCGGCCTGCATTGCGACGGAACTGGGTCGCCGTGGCCGGCACTCGGTCTTGCATATTTACTGTACTGCTAATTAGGTACACTTGATCAATAGTAGATTGTGTCTCAAGGGATCAAAATGGTATATTTCCGGCGTGGGCGTATATTGAATCCTGAATGGAGCGATGGATTCCACAATTGAATCCCGACCGTAGGGAGGGATTCTAAAGTGGAATCCTGAGCGTAATGAAGGATTCAAGCTTTAACGCCCAAGACGAAATAATGTTGATACCGTGTGACACATATGCTTTTCACACCACCTATGAGAAAAATAAAAGATATATCACATTATTTAATATTTATGCAAATAATCGATTCTAAAGAAATGTTTATCAATTATGAACATACTGTTTATTTTCATATTTCATTGTAATTTTTTAGGCTGGCTATAGAAAGTCTTTGAACAGAAAAGTGCCACTATTTGATCCCTCCCAGCAGGGAACAAAAGGCCCGTATTCGAATAGGTGGTGTGAAAATAAAATTTTATCTAGGTAGTTGTACATGACTTTGAAAGTACCTGTCGGTAACGTTAGGTTTTTCTCGATACGTAAAGCAGACCATCGAACTCGCTCCAATATGTCAGTGTGAGCGTAATATAATGCTTTACGTATCGAGTAAAACCTAACGTATCTTTTACTTCCAAGGTACGGCTACCGGTGTTTTGTTATGTCCATCTACATACATCAATTCTTGTTTATTAACCGACTTCAAAAAAAGGAGGTGGTTCTCAATTCAACATTTTTTTTGTTGTATGTATGTTACCCGATATCTCCGAGAATCGTGAACCGATTTTTTTTTGTGATCAAACGTGTATAACCCCGAGATGGTCCCGTTAGCAACAAGTTGCGGTCCGATGATGGGATCTTGGAGAAATCGAGGGATCTCTTCAAATGTTATACTTGTATATACCTGTATGGTGCTTTTGGTAATTTTCATTCGTACAAGAAATTGCATTCAGAAAGAAGGATTTGAGGAAACCATTGATGGAAACAAATCGGTTGAAATCGGTTTTAAATTTTTTTAATTTGGTGATTATTTCTATTTAAGTTAATTCGAGCGCTAAAGCGTAAGTATATCCTAAATGAGGCCGTGAGAAGCGCTGTTTGCGAGTCTACATCGCCCGAATTGGATTGACGTGCGAACTGGTACTCGGGATAACTGATTACCTGTTAAGGATACCACCCGACCCAGGAGCAACCGGGTGGTTATGGCCGACTCACAGAGACTAAACCTCTGGGGTGTTCCATCGATTGCCTTATTGGGGTTTCAGGAACGCTACTGCACACCTCCGAAAACCCCGCGAGCGTTGCTCTTATGGGCCCGTCTTATGGGCTGCTTGAACAGCCTACTCCGATAGCACCTCGGAATTCTGGCTATACGACTCGGGACCTCTCTGTATTAAGGGATTCCCGACCCATTACCGACCCAGCCCTTCAAATTTACTATATTGCTAAAGGTGCATTCAGACCAAACGAGCATTCGCTATTCTAATCCCCTATTCTACGAAATTCGATCGTTACACAAAACGTGATTCGTTGATTTCGTAGAGTGGGGGATAGAATAGCGAATGCACCTTAAGTAATATTTGTCCTAATTTAGTCGCACTGTGTAAGTGTAAATAAGTCTAAGGCCTGGGTGCTTAGCCAAGTTGCCAATAGCGCATCGTAGTTTTCCCTCTTTGTCGCATTAATATGAATGAGTGACAGAGAGGGAAAACTGCGATGCGCTAGCAAGCGCTAGCGATTGGCAACTTGGCTAAGCAACCTGAGTAGATGGCGTAGCGGGGCGTCCGACAGGGCGTGCGGCGGGGCGACCATGTTAAACATATGCAAACGTATGCTCGTGGCCTGAGTGCACGCTGTCCAAATCCCTTGGACGCTTGACTCGCCGCTACCCGCCTCGCCCGACTCCCCGTTCGACGCTCGCCACTCAGGCCTTACGACCGGCCACGACATTGGTCTAAGGCGACCAGCGGCGAGCGAATCCATGAGTTGGGGCGGGATGCCGATATGGGTACGAGAGGGAGCACCATACGTTTTCCGCTAAGCCGGTCGCCTTAGACCGATGTCGTGGCGCGGCGTTACATACACTAACCTAGGCCGTGAGAGCAGTGTGCACTGTGCACTCGGCCTGCATTGCGAATTTACGACGAAACTGGGTCGCTTTGGCCGGCACTCGGTCGCTTATTACCCGACCTTGCATAACTGTACTGCTTAGTAAAGTAGTTGGATAATGATGTTAATGAAGCTGAATTTTGTACGGTCTTTTACATTTTGAAATGATTGATGAAACTAAATAACGAGTTATAAGTGTTAGCTTCAAAAATAAGTGCATATGAGCATAGGTGCGTACTTTAACGGTCTCTAAATTTATATTTATTATTTTTATGTTTTACCTCTGGATAATAAGAATGAATCTGAATTTTCTTTTTTAAGTATCTAGATGTAAACATATTTTATTATCTTTCAGCACAAGTTACAAAATAAAATACATTTGTGATTAGAACATCAGAAACACGGAGGTTTTTCCAGTTCAGATATATATGACAATAATATTTGATTGCAGATTAGTTTTGGTCCATATTAAGTCCTGAAGGTTCAATATGATGCTGCAATAGTAACTTGTAGTCATTTATTACGGTTTTAGACTTACGGAGTGGCAATAAGACATAAGTCACACGAACAACAATACAGGTAGGTAGCAGAAGTGCAACATCTTAAACAAATGTAAACGTATGCGCGTGACCTGAGTGCACACCATTCAAATCCCTTGGACGCTCGACGCGTCGCCGCACGTTCCGCCGGCCGCACCGCTCGACGCTCTCCGCTCAGCTATGCTATTCTCTTATTCACACATTCGACGCTGCGTTCGTCAACGAGCTCGACGTCAAGGCTTTGTCTAAAATCCTAGCTGTTTGATTTGACATTAGGAATCGAGGCTGTGAGCGAGGTTGGGGGCGAGTTCGTCGCTGTTTTTCGTTAGAGAATACGAAGTTCGTACATTACACGTCAAACTCTCGACGCAGTGTAGTTCCAGCTCACGCCGCATTCGTCGCCGAGCACTAGTGTCGTTTAAAGTACATTAGTGAATACCATTTTTAGGCTCGACGCTGCCGCAGCGCTGACACAGCGCCGACAGCAAGGCGGTTTCCTTAGTGAATAACACAGCAGGCCTTACGCCGCGGCCACGACATCGGTCTAAGGCGACCGGCTTAGCGGAAAACGTATGGTGCTCCCTCTCGTACCCATATCGGCATCCCGCTCCAATGCTGTGGCCGGGCCGTTACGGCCAAGCCACATCGGACGCGTGTACAGCACAAGCGTACGCGCGTGTGCGTGTCGCACGCGTTGTAGCGCATGTAAATGTCATATTAGATGGCGCATCGCTTGCGTGGCGTGCACGTGTGCGTGACGCGCAAGCGGTGTGCTATCTACTATGACACGTTGAGGGCCTTATCACACTTGCCATTTACAAGCAATTTGAAAGCGATACGTACGCGCGGCGTGTTCGTCGCGTGCCCGGAACCGATTCGCCGCGAGTGCGTAACGAATACGCTGAGCAGCCGTCAGTACATCTGAGTCTTGGACAGTCACTTACATAATGGATGCGCATTGGAATCCATTATGTAAGTGACTGAACAAGACTCAGATGTACTGACGGCTGCGCAGCGTATTCGTTACGCGATCGCGGGGAATTGGTTACGGGCACGCGACGAACACGCCGCGCGTACGCCTTGCTTTCAAATCGCTTGTAAATCGCAAGTGTGATAAGGCCCTTACACTTCCGACGCTACAACGCACACGCCACGCACACGCGCACATGCTTGTGCTGCACATGCACTCAGTGTGGCTCAGCCTTTACTAGTGGTGCATTTCGACTGATGTGGGTGTTATAGACTCGCCCGGATTGGATCCGTGCGGATAATGGAAGCCGACGTGAACGGATGAACTCATTGGAGCGCTGATAGCATTTTCGGTAGTTTCATGTTGGAATTAATCCATATGAGATGTTCGATCACAGTTGTCGAATCCAATACTAATTTTACGAATCCGTATGGCAAATAAGTTAGTTAGTCGGTATACTTTTTTTATCCCTATGATTTCTACTCAGAAGTATATTTTTTTATCCCTATGAAATCATAGGGACACTACTCAGAATCGTAAGCTCTTTCGATCCTAATAGCTCAGGGCGTCCCACGGCGATGCCACATGGAGGGAAAGTACCTTAAATATCATAGATAGCGTATTTTGCTGAACCAAGACTTCATTTTATTTTTAAGACTTAGTAAAGTTGCATTCAAACTTTTTTAATTTTTTTTGATAAAAAAATTGTATGAAAAAAAAATATCGCCTTGTCGGAGGAAATAATAAGGAATACCTATACCTTAATTGTTGTAAATGAGCATCTTACTGAAAGAAGAGTTCATTTTATTTTTAAAACTGAATAAAACAGCATTCATATTTTTTTGTTTTTTAGTTTTGAATTTGAATTTATTTTTTGTATGGAAAAAAAATATCGCGGCGTCGGAGAAAAAACACCTTAATTATTGTGAATGAACATCTTACTTCCCGTTCCTTGTTAGGTTTCGGGACCCAAAATAGACCTAGAGGATTTTTAAATCAGTAATAAGTTAATATTAGCTTTGTCATTTTTTTATAATTTGTAATTTAATATTTTGTTTGTACCTATGTCAGTTTTCTTCTTCTACTAAAAATACATAATTAAATTAATATCTACATAATTAAATTAATGACAACAACGCAAAGACAATGATATTATAATGTTATTCTAAGGAATAACATTATAATGCAAAGGTCATCTGATGACCTTTGCATTTCCGTTGTAGATGATTTAAGGAATAAAAGTTCTACGACGGCCCTGAGTTTTTGCAAGAACTTCTTATCTCTAGTGTAATGTTGCCGCCGCGAGTAAAATCTTGCCGCTTTTCTTTATTCAAGAAATATTTTAATGGCCACTTGCTTGAAATACTTTAGGTTCTTACTCTACAAACCCTTTTTATACTAAGTATTGAAATTTATTTAGAAGAAACCAGGCGACCCCTTCTAATACGTACCCTTTTAAGTAAAATAGAGTCGCCGCAGTCATATTTCTTAGTTAATACGACCGCAAGCCGCAATTACATCTTTATTATATAATTAAACTTCATTAGTTACCTCAAAAAGTCAAAAGGGGGGACTTATTTGAGGACCTGCGCCCCACTTGTGTATGCTGGGGTAATCCAATTTAAAAATAGGTAGGTAAATTTTTATTATTAGTGACCGCAATTTTTATACACTACGTAAACTTAAAATAGGTACAGTCGAGTGAGTTGTAAGGGATCAAGTGTATAATATTAATGCCCTTGACTGTACTAAAAACTATAAGAGTAGCGATAGATATAGATTTATTTTTCTGTTCCCAGATCGAATTCACAAGGGTCACGTTATACTCGTATGTTTTGTGTTATGGTAATTCCTAAATACCTTTAGTAGGTATATTACGGAAAGGATGAATTATGTCTTTAAGTGTCTTTTGTCTTCACTGTTTTTATTTGGTCTTATTGTTATTCGTTAAGTTTATGTTAAAATTAGTTAAGTCAAAATGTAAGGATAGTTGTGTGTAAAAAATAAATAAAGAAATAAATAAGTTTTAAAATTATTTCGAAATTCATGTAAAATATAGTCAAACTTTAGGCTCCTAAACGGAATGCAAAATAAACACCTATACTTCGTTTTATTTAAGATTAGAATTATCTGTCAAACGGGTGAACAAAGAAGCAGTGGTCGTAAACCTTCCTTCTTCGATTTCGGCCGATACCACTGAATTTCTCGGAACTTATGTATATACATATCATTTGATATTTACCGATAGCTGAACGCATAGTTTTCACATTTATTATTAATTTGTTGGCAAAACTGTATTTAAAAAAGTGTTTTATAAGCAAGATGGCGGCAATTTAGAAAAAAGATATATATTGAAAGTTTTCGTTTAGTGTTTGGCGGTTTTTAACAAAGTATTTTTTTTTATTTGTAACTAATATCGTACCGATTTTACATTTACTGAATTTAATGAAGTTTACAGTCTAAAATTTAACAATATTTGCATATTTAATCTGGCTTACATTATGCACTCCCAATACTTTTAAAAGTCATGCATTTAAGGATTAAAACTATCGGTATAAAAGCGGACACGGTGTCATAAAGACTGAGCAGATAACAATACTAAGACAACCCTACGCATCGGCAACGTCGTTTAGTATTTGTCGCCATTATAGGCGGTCTGGGACGATTTAATGTAGATTGAATTTGGTAACAAATTAGAAAATAAAACTCAGATGACATACATAGTTTTATTCACTGTCAGTGGAAGAGTCCGAGGACTCGGAACCACCAACGTTTATAATATTTTTTTCCACAGTGTTATCTATTACATTATCTAATTTCATTAAAAAAATTATATTCTTTTAAAATGTTATATACCGTAGCCAACGATATGCCAGCAGTCTCAGCAGTCTATTTCACACGTTCCGATTTAGTGGGATATTCCTTTCTATGGCATATTTCTTAATTTGTAAATATTCACCACCATCCGCTTTTCACTGGTAGTCACAGGATTTTGCTTTCATCCATTTTAAATGTGCACCAACAAACAAAATATCTAAATAGATCAACAATTAATAACGAAATTGAACAAAAACGATAACAACAATCTTTAAGTAAGCTAACAGCAATATAAAACAACCGACTCAACCGACAACAATATGAAGTCGAATGACAGACAGTGACATTTTAAAATTGTGTGAGAACTCTGCCTCTTTAGGTTTTTTAATGTTCAACCTTTCCATGAAAAATTGCAAACGCAATTTATTAAAATTATTATCTTTTCATCTTAGAATATAAATTAACTAACATTATGTTTCGTATCTGTTCACAACACTGAGTAATGTGTATTAATATAGCATGATAATAAATTCGTGATATTTAATAACTCGTATTTACTGTTCGATCCGCAGAATTTGCCTGTAAAAAAAACCTTATATCTCGTTCTGCAAAGGTCTTTCTAATGCTAAAAAAAACGAAGTATAAGTAGGTATTTAAAAATGTTCGAATTCATTTTCGTTTTAAAATCTGAAAATAACAATCACCAAATCCACCCTAATCTATCCTAGTCTACTATTTGATTAGCGGCATAATTATAAACATGAATGATAAGATAACCAATCAAATTGCTTTTGGTAACTGTGGTCACCAGCTGTCACTCTTAAAGCCCGGCCACGGCATTGGTCTAAGGCGACCGGCTTAGCGCAAAACCATAAGTGCGAGAGGGAGTTCCCATATCGGCATCCCGCTCCAACTCATGGATTCGCTCGCCGCCGGTCGCCTTAGACCAATGTCGTGGCCGGGCCTTTATTTTACACAGGAATAAAGGTCAACCAAAATTTCAAAGCAAATGAGTGGAAGCATAAAAATCTCACTACCTATTTAACTAAAGCTATCGTCGCCAGGAAAATAGAATATTCATGAAACCAAAACACTCACAATTAATTAGAGGAGAAATATTTTATTACCCGCAAGAATATAGGTACCATAGATATACATGTTTAATCCGGTGCTTTGGGTAACTTTAAAGGCATTTCGCCCAAAAAGCTAAGGGCAAAAGGGCTAATTTAAATAATTGGCCGTGCCGGCGGCTATCATCGCTAGCTATGAATGCTATGATCAACCCAATAGTAATTAAGGAAAGGTTCCGTAGCGGCCTTTGCTGGGTTCGATTTGATATCTTAAGCGGTAATCGAAAAGTGATTAAGGTATTTTCCCTTTTTTCAGGGCATTGGGTAATTTATCTAAGAAGTTACTTTGTTTACTTTGGAGTTTAGAGATATTTCAAACTTGTTTTATTACATCATAAATGTAAGATTCTACTACTTATTACGGTTATTCTTACGGTTTTAACACGCCTTTATTAACTTGTAAGTACCATTCTTCAGTTGGAAGTAAAAAACCGGCCAAGAGCATGTCGGGCCATAGGCGGGTATAAAGTTCCGTAGGTAGGTATTTGAAAACGGCTGGGATAATGTTAAAAATAGTTTTATTTTAAAGTATTATAAAAGCCATTCATGATTTTTTTCATATTTTTTGGATCCACGGATCAAAAGTTAGTACTAACGACCTAAGTGTTACTTGATTATTAATTAGGGTTCAATCAACTCGTAAATGAGGAGATTTTATTCGCGATTTCTCGGTTATTTCCGTAGTGAAAGTTGCTTAGCCCGACCGTTTCTGATATCCTACTCACTTCTGCTCCACGACCCAGATGTCACCCTGTCATCATCATCATCATCATATTAGCCAAAAGAGGTCCACTGCTGAACATAGGCCTCCCCCAAAGATTGACACAATGACCCGTCCTGTGCCACCCGCATCCAGCGGACTCCTGCGACCTTCACCAAGTCATCAGTCCACCCTGTGTATACACTTTTTAATAATTTCTGGAACTTAATGTCCAAAGTTGTAGATATACATATATTGACTGTACGGTGCCTGAGCAGTGGTCGTCCGCCTCCTGAATTTTACAGACCAATTTGTTAACAGACAGACGGACAAAAGTCTTTTAAATATTCACCGAGCTGCCCGGACAGCGCCAATTATGGGATTATGTGTCTCTTACTTTGTTTCAGCGCGAAGGTAATCTGGATTTGAAAGGGATTTGGACATTACTCAGCTTAACATTTATTTGAAAGCCAAATACGTAATCTATCGTATTTAGCTTTACAATTATTGAGCTAATTTTGGCGTTAGTTTTAATTGAGGTAATCCATGTACATAATATACTTATAAGTAGTAACTCGTGTGGTTTTGATTGCTATGTTATGAATAGGCTTGGGACTTTTGGATGCTCGCTATGGTTCTGGCATCCGTGGAGTCGCCATTATGTTAAAATAAATTTTCGAAGTCAAAGTCAAAGCCTGGAATTAAATCATATTAGATGTCATGGTCTATACGTATTAATACCTAACAATACATAATAATACATAACAATTAATTTTATCACAAATCTATTACACACACGTGTCAAAGTTCACAGTTGACGCGATATGCATATTATAAAGCCTAACAACTTACTATTTGACCCTCGCCATGTTGCGGATTTTCAGTGACACTAATTTATTTTACTGGCAATGATTACTGTTTGACATCAGCGGCCCTACCGCAAAAATCGAAATTCGTAAATTTCGAGGATTTGTCTCTCTCACTCTAATGACGCCTTCGTTTGAGTGACAGAGAAACATCCTCGAAATTTACGAATTTCGATTTTCGCGGTAGTAGGCCAGGCGTTGAATGTCATCGAATGTCACCGATGTAAACAAAAATAAAATATATCGCGACTTAAACGATTTCATCATAAAAATGCCGAAAAAGATACCAATAGAAGCAAGAAAAATCGTCTTAAATACAATAAAATCTTTAAACCAAAGAAAGGACGAAGGATTGAATAGTATTCCATTGGAAAATGTTTTGCAATTGGTTACTGACATGACATCACATTATTGCCATAGGTAAACTGTTTGTAGCGACACTGTGTCAGGGTCAAATAGAAAGTTGTTAGGCTTTACATATACTATTATACGTACCTACGATTTACTTTACTATGCATCCTCTTTGATAATTGTGTTTTGTTTGACAGACTACTGACATCTATTTCAAATAAAAATAAACAGTAAACACTTGAGTAATAAGTTGTCAGTTCAGATGAAAGATCGTTTACGCAGTTTGTAATAACATTTTAAAATGGATAATTTCACGACTTGCGAGATTAAATCCTGGTTAGAGCCGTACCACGAATTAAAATATGACGAAGAAGTCTTGTACATTTTGTTCTTTGTGTGATGTTCATTTCAAAGTCGGCGTGTGTGAAAAAAGTGTTTATAGTTAATCATATTAAAAGTGAATTCCATCAAAATAACTGGTGAATATAGCTTGTTGTTACAATGGAGCCTTACAATGAACTAGCAATAAGTGAAGACAAAATACAACTTTAACATTATTGGACGTAGAGAGGTCTTTTTCAACTCACAAATGAGTATTTGATAAGTCCAGAACCCGTTTAACCCCGTAAAATATTAAAAAAAATATCCATTCCTACTACCACTTTAATGATGATTATTTTATTATTCATTGATTATTTTATTGATCATCTGTTCTCGTAACACTTTTCATGGCATGACATTGACTTCTTTACATTCACAGTAATAATAATAATTTCATAATTTTCTTTCATAAATTATAATATTCATAATTCTAATATATTGACATTAAAACTTTATCCCATGACGTGTAATGAAATCTATTGTGCGCCATATATTATACTGGCTGATTATGAAGAACTACAAAACTACTGTACCCCTTTATTACTACTCACTTTCATACAATAAAGTATTTGAATTTGATGAATACGAAATATTAATAAATGATGATTATCAGTGATCGGTTTTTTTGGATTCTTCCTCGCGGGATTTCGCGTATAAAAAAATGACGGGTGCGACTATTATATTACACACACAAGAACATATTTTCTTGAACAAAAACATGGCAAATTGCATGGAAATACGTATAAATAATAAAAGTTTATTTTTCAAGTTACTATAGGAGACCCGCCGGGTGAATCCAAAAAACCGATCACTGATGATTATGACGCACTGATTACTAAAGCCAGTACCTCATCGGCAATTTTTAAGTATCGACTAATATTAGATTGAAGAGATATTTTTGTAATTTTTATTTAAAGGTTACATTATTTTGTTTACTAGCGGTAGAATGTTTTATTATAATTACATACCTACATACGAATTATTGTGTACTTTGACTTTGACTTCGAAAAAAATATTAACATAATGGCAACTCCACGGATGCCAGAACCATAGCGAGCATCCAAAAGTCCCAAGCCTAGTTATGAATAAATCTCCACTCTGTCAATGAAAGTTATTTTTCTATGTTTACATAAGATAAATAATCTCACAGTGTCCACTGTGATGACTGTGACAGAGAATAAGCCCTTTTGAAAAGACACTCCTCATCACTCATGACTGACTGACTGTATACTCTATTCGATTGTAATAAATGAGTTGGTGGAATTTAAGACCCTTCAAAAAAGGAGGAGGTTCTCAATTCAACTGTTTTTTTGTATGTTTGTAAAGGTGCATTCAGGCCAAAAGAGCATTCGCTATCCCCCGCTCTACGAAATCAACCAATCACGTTTTGTGTAACGAACGAATTTCGTAGAGTGGGAGGTTAGAATAGCGAATGTTCGCTTGGTCTGAATGCACCTTTACTCGATAACTCCCAGAGCCGTCAACCAATTTTAATTTTTTGTTGACCGATCGAGTACAACCCTTGTGATGATCCCGTGATCCCGTCCCGTTATTAAAACAAAAGTAGAGAGTCTGAACACTCGTTGGTAAATTGAGTAACGTTTAAGATTAACCTACTAGGACACAGTCTAAATCCAAATCACATGCATACAAGATAAAAGCATCTATTCATTCCCTAGATTGGAAGATATTTTAATTTTCGTATATAAATACTGCCCGCCTTAGAATAAAAGATGTCAACGTCTTGGCCAGCGGTTGAAATAAAACAAAGTGCATAAAAATGTCGCGTGGGATGACAAGGTTCTCCGTGAAATATAGACCCCTTTCTGTATGGGACCTTTACAAATGACATCTATCTGTTTGAGAACATTTTGAGCTCGGTGTAAAACGATAGAGGGGAACTTCTCAGGCAATGGCACGTGGGTATTTACAATCTACATGTATACGTATATTACGTATATACGTAGTACTAATCATAGAATTCTCAGTATTATCAAAATGTCTTGGTAATATCATGTAGCTACGCGATTACAGGTAGCGTTAGCGTTGAAAATGTCGGAAATAATCAAATGTTTTTTCGGGAATGTATGAAAATTTAATCTTTTGCTGCCCATAATCAATCTTCGAATACTAAAATGATGAAATCTATAAAACTCCCTGTTGACGATAAAAATATCTATAGGTAACACATATTATTACATGTGATACATTATTAATGAGTGAATAGGTGCTAAAATAATTATCTTTCCTTTCAAATTGATAGTTATTTCCTTACTCTATGTGCGTTTTGTGTGATATTTAAAACGAGCTCGACTTTACTAAATAGTAAGTGACAGTAAGATTTACCAACCATAACGCTGGTTTTCAACCCCTTCGAGTTATAGTTCTAGCGTTATACTCAAGATACTCTCACGCCATAACATGAACAATTTAGTTTTCAATTACCCGGACACGTCGCACAAACGGCCGAAGTAAAATATTCAGAGCTCCCTCCACTGTTTTATTCATGCGGACATCTGTTGTGGCGGTTTGTTGCTGAACATACGTGCCTGCATATATTGTGGGGTGCAGCGACCTGAAACATATGGACAGTTATAATAAATAAAATAAATAAATATCTTGGGACATCTTACACAAATCGACGTAACCCTACGGTAAGCTTAAAGCTTAATTAAGGCTTGGCTCAATTTTGAGTTTAAGGGATTATGACGCAGCCTGTTGCGGATTGCTTTATTGTTTGTTTTATACTGCTTAATTATTATTATAAATTTTTTGTTCCCACTGGACGAAGCCTGCGCTGTGGATTTGAGACTTGTCATTGATTCTATATGAGGTTGATAAATAAATGCTTTGGAAGATTAAGGCTTGTGATATGGGTCCCAGGCGATGATATATATAGGTACCTAATAGATAGATACATAATAGATACTTAAACACATAAACAGCCATGACCAAGTAACAAATAATTGTGAGCCCGGAACCTCCAGCTTCGTAGGCAGTCACTACCAACTTGGCTACGGAGGCTGACAAGCGTTATATAAACGTTAATGTAATAGTACATTTCGATGCAAGTGCAAAAAAATGTTTTATCGACGAGGGTGAAAGTTGGAGCCCGAGTGAAACGAGGGCAACAATCACCCGAGTTACAAGAAGTTTTTACACGTGTATCGAATGACTTTTTTCATAACAAGTGCCTTAAAAAGAGAAATTAAAACACGCGAAGCGTGCGCAAAGTTTACTTTTCCGCACTAGTTAGGAAAATATATATTAAACTTCGGCATACGAGGTGGGGTTATACCACACCCCAAATATGGAAACGTCATAATATATATACCTACCTACATTTTTCACCACGTATGCCAGGGTTAAAGAAAAAACATCTGATAGTAGCGTCATTGTGAAATTGGTTTACTTGTTCATGAATACTGAAGAATCGAAATATGAATGACATTTTTTTAAATAGCCTAATGATGTGTCTGAGTGCTGGGCCAAGATTTCCCCTATTTTCGGAAGTTCGTCTCTGTTGTATGCAATCAAATGCAAAAATGTATACTTGCTACTCTTTGTTGCACGAATTTAAGTTGTGCCGCCATCTCCTTTTTCCACACAACTCGATTAAAATAAAGTCGTACCTTAAGCAGAAGCTGTAAAAACGAACCCCCTTTTTCATTAACCTCTCTTACCTTATTAACAAGCCGCTGGCTATAGGTAGATTAGGTAGTAAAAGAAACTACATATTTTATTTTATCTAATAAACATAATCACATACCTAGTCAACATTTTTATGGCTACATTTTGCTTCCTACGTATGTGATAAATAATGCGATAAAATGATTATGCAATTTAAAATAACGACTCGATAATCAATTACATATATCTTAAGGGTCGATTATAAAAAAACGGGTACATAGTAACAGGTGTAATTAAATTACGATCGTTTCCATTGTGTTACGAAAGTTAGTCATACATTTTAATTCAAATTCAATTATTTTGGAACTAACACAACAATGTGAAGTTAAGTTTTGTTTTCGTTATTCCTTAAATTGTCAATGTACCACACAAGGCACATATTTTTCGACACACTTTTTGTATTTTTTTTAAACAGAAATTTTTGCTTCACACAACGGCGAGGAGGCTAGAAGGCACGATATTTTTTTATTTGCCCACGTTCAATACGGTAGGGGGTTTTTCGATCCCTTACAAAGTATTTAATTACGAGTTAAGCTAATTGCCACAGCGGCAGCGAAGATGTTAAGGGTTCAAGCCCTCAATTAACTATATATTTTTTTATTGCAAACGACCCTTACGAAAGTGTGTCTATTGATTTTGCATGTCGATGATGGCAGTTTGACATCGATGTCCGTATTTGTTTTGGGCAAGCAAATGGTCACAGTAATCGCTGCGACATCGCCGGCCGTGTTTATGAAGATCTTTCTGCTTTCTTGATAGAACTACGGACGGAATCGGTGCTCAAAAAAAAAAAAACCCCGAGGGATTTATTCTGCTTACCAAAACCTCACTCGCAGCGGGAATGCACTTACTTTATGTTCGTCAAAAAGTCAATCTAATCAATAATAAATTAATAACTGGAGCTAGCGACTTCTTCGCACAACGCATCAGTATTGGGATACAGCGAAGAAATGCCGCCAACATCCTCGCCTCGGTACAATGCCACAAGCGCCATTCTTAGATATAGGTTAGGTTAAGTAGATTAGTTACATTTAATCTATGTTTGTGAATTGTACAGTTTTGAAAAAAAATATAATAATTTATAAATAATATAAATAATCGTATTTTTTATCTTCATAACTTGTGTACCTCGTTTTGAAATAGTATGAAAACAATAATTGACATAAAAATCTGAAATATAAAATTTCAAAACTTGTTTTTTTTACCCCCAACCCCATCATACTATAACAGGGGTAATGGTATTTCAGATTCACCTCGTTAGATTTTACAATCGTTGTTTTCCTTTTCATGATCAGCGACTTGATAAATCCTAGATTCCTAGAAACGACACCCATGTTGGTTTTTACCCTTTTTATACCCCTTTCAAGGGTTACTTCTCAAAAATCATAAAATACGTTTCTACTCATTTACGTTTAGGAAAACTCCATTAAAATTTCGGATAGAATAGTTTAAATCAAGATTTCCCCTTTGAGTATTAAAGAGATTACTCAAACAAACTTTGAACCCCCATTGCATACCTACTCTTTTGACTTAACTTTTTTAGTCTAAACACTGGTATATCGTACAGTCACCACACGGGATTGTTGAGCCACTTGTCACTGTTCGTAACTTGGTCGAATAATACAAATCGGGTTCCGAACTCTTATGAGGCTAGTATCACGACTTCGGCCGAACTCTGCTGACCAATGGGGCGAGCGTAACAACGGGCGTTGGTACGGTTAGCCAATGACCGCTCGCGTTTTCTTCAGAAGGTGACATTACCATGGCTACGTAATAACAAAAATGTTTAACCAATGATTGATCGCTATTTTTCCGGATGCTGACGTTACTATAGTTACGTTATAACATCCTCTTTAGTCATGGAGACGTCAATCTAACTTCAGAGCCCTGATGGTAATTTCGTTCACTTTCCTTTTAACGGCTGTCACTGACAGGTAGTTTTTCAAAGTTAGAATTTCAGTCAGAAACTATCAAGTCTCTATTAAACATGTTTATGGCTACTGACAGATTATAGGTAGATTCACAAAGGTTACCTACCATATTTCTTCAAAGGTTACATAAGTTTTCAACTAACGTCAACTGAGCTGTGACGAATGATAATAAAGACAGCAATAGCATTTGTCTCTGTCAATGAAAAAAATAATTTAAAATTGCTCGATAAGATGCCTATTTTATATAAATATTTTGAAAAAATACCTCGCCTCTTAGTCAGATAAATCATGGCAACCGATTTGAAGAAAACACGATAGATAGATAGATAGATAGTTATTTATTCATGAACAATTTTACATCGTGTCTGAATGTACTTACATTTAAAAATATTATTGTAGTTATTTCTTCAATTTACACTAGTAATAAGGTACAATAAGAAAGAAAAATAGGTACTCATGCAATTATACACACACAGCATTCATTAAAATAAAATAAATAATAAAAAAGTCTTACACAAATTCAATAATAATAATTAAGATGAGTAAATTCGTAATAAGTAAAGATTGATAAAAATAATAAGCATGTCAGCAATAATAAAAACTAAAATTCACTTATTTCATAACAACATTTTTCTGATAAATATAATTTTAACTTATCTCTAAAAGTTGCAGAGCATCTTATAACTTTAAAATCAGTAGGCATCCTGTTAAATAATCTAACCGCTTGAACTTTAGCGCTGTGTTCTACAACTTCTAGGCGTGGTGCTATCTTTGAAGTTAAATTCTTAGTCCTAGAAGCCTCCCGCAACACCATTTCTGAATCCGTTTCAAATTCAAAACGATTGCGATGCTTGATTACATCCGTTAACAAAACAAGAATATAAAGGCTGGCCACAGTAAGTATTCTCAGACTCGAAAAGTATTCCTTACAACTTCCCTATGGAGGAAGCCCAACTATAGCACGTATAGCATCTTTTTGGGCCACAAATGCGCGATTAATATTATACTTATAGCTGTTGCCCCAAAGTTTGATGCTGTAGCGGAGTTTCGATTCTACGAGTGCAAAATAAACAATCCTAAGTTGATCTATAGTCAATTCATCCCTGAGGCTGCGAATAGCGTAACACGCGGAACTAATTGAGTTTTCAATATTGTTCAATTCGATCTTCCAGTTCAATAGTGCATCCAAGTGAATACCCAAAATTTTTGTGCTATTTACAGGTTGAATGATGTCACCATTTACATGAACACTCAAATTCTCGTTATTTCTGGATGTAGTCTTAAAAAGCATAGCGTAAGTCTTTGAGCTATTTAAAATCAAACTGTTTGCGCTAAGCCATGTTTGACATTTCTTTAGCACTAAATTCACTTTGACGTTTAGACCAGTGAGAGTTGGACTCGATAAGATTACACTAGTGTCGTCTGCAAAAATTACTAATTTTACGTCTGTAATTTTTGCAGACGACACTAGTGTACCTACGAATAAATTACAAAACGGTTGTAGACAAATCTATGAAGAACTGTCGTTATCCAGTTTCCTCTACGAACAACGACATCTAGCGTCTAATAATGGCCGATGACTAATCCTTAATTCTCGTAGACGAAGAAATTTTTTTAAACTAGTGTTTTGACATACTGAAATTTTGACGCAACAAAGATTCGTATTTAACTGACATATCGGGGAACATCGGTCATGTCGCGATCGTGCCTACTAACGAAAAATACCGAACCGTATTACACGACCAAATTGCATCCATTGCCAAGTGGCTCAACATTCCCATGTGGTGACTGTACGTGTCAGTGAGTGTCAAAATACATATCTAAACCTCATACATACGTGATTTAGTTGTGGCAAGATCCTTTGTCAAAAAATCCTGTAAAGAATTAATGTTTACTTTTAGCTTAGCGTCACAAGAAAATCACGCATTGACTATAGGTAAAGGCACCACAATGTAGCTCGATAATTGATAAGGTTTATTATTAATTTAATCTTTATGGCAGCAGCGCTAATTACCAACAATAAGTACATTTTTGATTGGAAAAGGCACAATTAATCAATGTTTATTCATAATAAAAAGTTTGTGCGGCACAAGGCTGAATTGATATCAAATCCTTAATAACCAATTCAGTTTTATCATAACAAGTGCGATTTTAACATTTCTAGTCGCAAGTTGTCCTAATAGTGATGAACATAAAATAGCAAAGATGCTGATACTCAGTGGTGCTATGCAAGTAGGTACTAGGTATAAAAACTTGCCAATACTATTGAACATGAAGTTACGATCGAAACGAAATATAATTTTGATGATAATGTCAGGATGTTTAATATTGTTATTTTACCGATACATGACAAGCTATAAAACCGAGGGTAACAAATACATCGTAGAGAACGGAATGAAATATATATTACAATGGGCGCGTCCAGAGGCAGAACCCATGATATCTTGGGGCCAAGGACAACGAACGTTTATCGAACGGCAATGTACAGTCAACCGCTGTTATGTAACCTCAAATAGGCAGCTTCTATCGAGCATCGCTGAATTCGATGCTGTTGCATTTCATGGTCGCGAAATAATAGATCGCGATCAAGGCCCATCTGCACGGAGTCCGCGTCAAAAATATGTGTTCGTCAGTATGGAATCATCAGAGAACTATAAGATGTGCCATGAGAAATACGACGGATATTTCAATTGGACCTGGACGTACAAGTTAGATTCAGATGAACCTTACGAATATTTAACCATTAGAAACGTTACAGGTCACATAATTGGTCCTAATGCTGTGATGCAGTGGATGAGATTGGATATGATGGAACCAATTAATGAACGTACGAAATCGCGATTGAAAAATAAAGAAAAGACCGCCGCCTGGTTTGTTTCTAACTGCCATACTTTGAGTAACAGGGAAACATTTGCAGCTCAGTTGCATAATGCGTTACGGGAATATGGTTTAGGGATAGATGTTTTCGGTGATTGTGGGTCACAGCAACAATGCCCAAGTACAAGACCGTACGAATGCTGGAAGATGATTCAAGAGGAGTACTATTTTTATCTAGCGCTTGAGAATTCTTTAAACGAAGACTATGTGACTGAGAAATTGCTGACAGCGCTTCAGAATTACGCTGTGCCGGTTGTCTTCGGAGGAGCTAACTACACGCGGTAATAGTACATTATGATATTTATGATATTATCATTATTATCACGTACATCACACATCTACAGGTAAAAGTTAGTGAGAATAAATTTATGATTTTTTGTCTGACATCCTTTCAACTCACCGAAGAATCCGAAGAGTCCGGTCTTACCCGGGTGTACCTTACATAAGGATCATTTCTAAACTGTTAAATGTTCATTCTTAGAAATCGGCAACTATACGTATGTTACAAGCAAAGGTGTAGAAGAGGTAGTAAACGTGATTTCTGCGCGTTACAGATTCATGCCAGATGGAATTTACTTGAACGGACGAGCACAGAAGCCAGAAATATTGGCCAAGGAAATAAATGATATTATTAAGGACAAGAACAGGTAATAAAGATTTTGATATGGTAATATACAACTTATTTTTCCTAACTGGTGCGCAAAAACGAACTTTGCGCACACTTCGCGCGCGGCAATTCTCTTTTTGACGCACTTGTTATGGAAAAAATGTAAAGTGCGTTTAACTCGGGTGATTGTCGCCCTCGTTTCACTCAAAAAAAAAAGTTTTCCCGCACTAGTTAGGAAATGTACTATTAAATCGCACAAACAGAGCCGGCACGCCTAAAAATGTTCACATTTAAGTCATTGTCGACCTTGTCGTGCGTACCTATGTAAATAAAATAAAGATGGGCAAAAAATAATCTAGTTATTTCCGTCAATTACATTTGTATGTGTACTTTGTAATCTACATTACAAAGTACACATACAAAAGTAATGGGAAGGAGTTATCGTATTACTTTTGCCCAACTCTGAAATAAATACATTGATAATAATGACTATGTACCTAACTCTGTATTAACGAATTATCGAGATCTTGGAAATGTATTTGTCTTTTTAGGGTCCCGTAGCCAAAATGGAAAAAACGGAACCCTTATAGTTTCGCCATGTCCGTCTGTCCGTCTGTTCGCAGCATAGCTCCGGCCGTTAGTACTAGAAGTTTGCAATTTGGTACTTGTATTGGTACACATCAATTAAGCCGACAATATGGTAGAATAAAATGTAGAAAAAAAATATTTTTCATCACACTTGCTGTCTAAGCCCGCCATTGCTTGCGCGCGCAGCGGGAGTAATAGAAAAGTGAAATTCCCTAGGGGGTAATAGAAATGTTAGTACGTCATTTGATTATATTATGTCTTAAAACTTATTTTTTGGTTGGCAAGTGTGATGAAAAACATTGTATGCATCACGGTCGGCAAGCGGAATACTAACTCGAGTCATAAAAGCCCTCCGCCTAACGGCGTCGGGCTTCTAACACTCTCGTTAGTAATTCCGTACTTACCTCCCTTGATGCACAATGTACTATTTTAGGGTACCGGGTACCTCCCCTAATAGTAAAGTGGGGATGATTTTTTTATTTAGCAGTAAACCTATAATGTGGGGTATCGTTGAATAGGTCTTTGAAAACGAATAAGGGTCCCAAAAGAAATCTTCTTCCCTCTAACTTTTGATCCGTTGGTCCAAAAAATATGAAAAAAATTATGAATATCTTGCTAGCATATCTTGTGTTTGACAGCAACTCGCAGCTATAGTGTCTCTTTTTAATCAATACAATTATTGAGAAACTGGTAGCTGCGAGATGCTGTCTAATTTATCTATACGTAATGTCAAGGTCATAAATATATACAATTTTAAACCTTATGCTCCAGACATAAGTGAAAAAGCATATACTTACATATTTTTGCCCTTGACTGTACACGAGTAAATATATAAATATATGTCAGCCTCCGTAGCCTAGTTGGTAGTAACCCTGCCTACGAAGCTGAAGGTTCTTGGCTCGAATCCCGGCGAGGGCAAAATTTGTGTATTTATTTATCATTATCACAAATATTTGTTTCTTGGTCATGGATGTCTATGTATTTAAGTATCTATATGTATCTATCTATTATATATATCGTCGCCTGGTACCCACATCACAAGCCTTAATTAAGTTTACCGTGGGACCTAGGTCGATTTGCGTAAAGATGTCCAAAAACATTTATTTATTTATATAAAAAATATGTTAACGTGTATTACAGATACTACAGTTTCTTCAAGTGGCATAATCATTATTCTTACCACTATAAAACCGAAGCGCCTGATTCCGATGGCCTGTGCAAATTGTGCGAGATGCTCCATGACCCAGCACAAGTAGAAAAGCAATCTGTGTACAATGATTTTAGAAAATGGTGGAATATTCCAGGAGCTTGCAGGTCATACTCCTTCTTTGAGAGATTCAGAAACTACGTCGATAATAGGTAATTATTGTTTCCTTTTTATTATTACGTAAGATACTGGCCTACTACCGCAAGAATTCGTAAATTTCGAGGATTTTTCTCTGTCACTCCAACGAAGGCGTCATTAGAGTGAAAGAGACAAATCCTCGAAATTTACGAATTTCGTTTTTTGCTGTAGGGCCGCTGGTCCCACAGAGAGTGAGTAAGCTATGAGCTATCGGCTATAGAAACGATCAAACGATATGCGCTCCCGTGTGAACAAAAGAGACACGGCGACATTTATAGCTTATCATCGCTGAGCACACCATTAAACATCGCCGTGTCTCTTTTATTTTCACGGGAGTACTTATCTTTTGTTCGTTTTTAACTTTCTATCGCCAATAGCTCATAGCATAGTTGCTTGCGGTGGGACCGTGCCTAAGAAAAATAAGCTTTCTAGTCTCTACCTGCTACAACTACATAGGTATAGAGATCCTATTGCTTTGGCTTGTCACGGAAACGTCTGAATTCTTGTTACCGTCATAACGATCTTAAGCATCCATTGCACTTAAGCGAATTGAGACTGCAATATAAATTTGGACGTTCCTGAAAAAATCCCACTTAATTTAATTTTAACCCTTTAAGTGCATAGAGTATCTAAAACGATATGACCGAAATAACACGTCGAAATAAGTAATCAATTGAGGTTGTCAAACTGAGGAACGGAATTCTAATTGGCATCGATTGTTTATACAAGTAATTTCAGCAGAGACCGGAACCGTTATTTTCTCCATACAAAAATAACGGTTCTTTTTCCGTTCTTTTTCTTTCTTCGGTATACAAATTGTAAGTTAAATTAGTAATTTAAAAATATGATATTGATAATTATATAAAATATTGAGCAGTACATAAAGAGTTTAACACATTTAAAGATATTGGGCTATTTCGAGGTTTTTGTAAAATACCGGTTCCGGTCCTTTCAGTAATAAAATGTGTCAGTGCACACGGAAAGGTACCTTGTCACGGCGTTTAAAATAGACTATATTAAAGAACACAAGGTCTATTTTAAGAGTCGTGACAAGGTACCTTTCCATCTGCACTGACACAAATGTGTGACGCACCTTACCCAGGGTTAAAAACTCAACTTTTTTGGTACTAGAGGGAGAATTCTGGAGATCCATCTTAAATATTACACACAAGTTTTTTGCAGGCGCTACTTTCAATTGGGCATCGGCAGATGACAACAATGGCGTGAAAGGAATAAAAACGTATTAAATTGATAAGAGCAGTTTTAATAAAGAACGACTCATTGTGGATGGGTCGCAAATGTAATAAAGTGATACTACATCAGCCTATGATAGTCCACTGCTGGACGTAGGCCTCTCGTATTAACTATGCGTAGGTATAGACGCATTAGGAGGTAAATGCCCATAATCGCCACGCTTGGCAAGCGGATTGGCGATCAAACTAATGTGTCCACTATGATGACGCTGCTGCCCATCATCAATCTTTTATCAAATAATGGTCAGTGACACTTCAATCCCTTAAGGTGCGTTCAGACCAAAATCAAGAGCATTCGCTGTTCTATCCCCCGCTCTACGAAATCAACCAACCACGTTTTGTGTAACGATCGAATTTCGCACCTTTAGTCGACTCTTACGGCACCCGCAGG